>OU426981.1:149747360-150054477 GCA_911387785.2 Aelia acuminata | reverse complement strand
GAAAACATTACCAAAAGAGAGGTTAGTAAAATTTTAAGTAAACGCTATGATCAGTCACGATTGTTTTTTTTCTTATCTCCTCTCATACTCTTTTATTCAAAATGGCTTAATGTCATTCTATCCATCATCATCATCATCATATTCCTTCCCCTTCTACCGCTGCGCAGTGTGGGGATGCACTCTATAGAGCTTGGCCCAAGTATCCCTCTCCTGTACCAGTTTTCTCCTCTTGCTCCAGTACAGTCCTCGCTTCCTGAACGCTTCCCGTACACCATCTTCCCAGGTGATCCGTGGTCTTCCTCTCGGTCTTCTTCCTTCAACTCTCCTCTCATACATAATCCTTGCCGTTCTTTCGAGGTTCATCCTTTGGAGGTGCCCAAATCATCTCAGTTTATTATTAGAATGGTTTCTACCGGCTGTACCTCGAGGTTCGATCATATAGTTATTTGCGGATCCTACCTCTCCTTGTCTTTCCTTCAACATTCCTCAAGTATCTCATCTCCATTGCCTGGATCTAGCTCTTGTGTTTTGAGATGAGGGTGCATGATTCGGAGGATAGGATGGGCAGGAATGTTGACTTGTAGACCGATATCTTTGTCTTCTTCATCACTTCTATTTTGTTGAGGAAGCCTTTCCGGATTGAGTGGAACATTCTTCCAGCTGCTCCCAGTCTTTGCGATATCTCCCCATAGATATAGCCACTTCCGTTTATTCAGGCACCCAAATACTTAAAATCATGCCTCCGCTCTAAGATCTGTCCTTTCAGCCTCAGTACTCTCATAACATGGCGGGGACGTCTTCCTATTCTCATGCATTTTGTCTTATCTGGATTAATATCCATGTTGATGCTAGACAGCTCTTCTTGCATGATGTTCAAGTTGTATTGTAGGTCCCGGTCATCCGCAGCGAATATGACGAGGTCATCAGCAAAAGTGAGGTGGGTGTAGACTGTAGGCTGTAGGTTTCTATGTCCTAGTTGAAAACGTCACAATCTGAGTTTTGCTCTCCTTAACGCCTGATCCAGCCCTAATACGAAAAGTAGTGGGCTTAGGCTGCACCCCTTGCGTATTCCCTGCGTTGTCTCAAATTCCTTGGAGATGTGGTTGCCGGTCCTTATAATATTTTTATTCTTTTGATAAGGGCTTGTAACTGCCAGAATCGTGCCGATATCAACTTGCCTTTCTTCATTCTCTAGTCATTCTATACATTTTTAAATATTTTCAAAATAAGCTTTTAATCTTAATGAAGGGGAAGTGGCCCTAAATATAACATTTTAACAGATGATCGAAAAAAAATATAATTTTCGTGTTAAAAACAAAATTTTGTATCCATAACATAAACAAAGAACATGTCTACTTGTCCTCCAGTATTTGTAGTACCATTTTTGACACTTATACTTGCCCTGATATGTTTTCAAGGTCTCTTGAAAACCTTGGTTATATTTGATACAAAATTTCATCTAGTAAATTTTATTTTGACTTATCTCCTGCACCATGAATTAGGGTCTGGCACCTTCAAAACAAAATGATTTAAGACATCAGCATGTTTTGAGCAGGCCATCTCATCCGACCAAGGATCATTCATATCCCGGCCAAACATTCTGAAACTAACCTTAGCCAACATGTTGTGATAATGTAGGTTCTCTCATCATCCTTACCATAGAACCTAGACAAATATGACTCAACCAAATTGAGTTCGTACATCTAGGGTAACTGTACCGTAAGTTGACAGTGCTCCAATAGTTGACATTTCGTTCAAAAAGTGTGAATGATAAGATTCAGGGTTGATTATTTTGGTTCAAAATTTGCTAAGTTATACAAGTTTGCTGTTCTGTCATCGTCATTAGTTCGGTGAAAACTCAAGCTTATTTGTGAGAGGTTGTAATGGCTAATTTTCTGGTGGCCTGAAAACTTGGTGTCTGCTACCCTGTTTCATTAGGGTGGAAGTCAAGTTAAATAAGCTTTTTAGTTGGTTTATTTGAGTTCAATTATGTTTCAATTACTTTTATGGTATTCATTAAGTTCATGAGAATCATTTGATATCCTTTTTAATATATTTATGCAATGTTTTAGGGCTTAAATGTAGGTGTCAACTATTAGAACAGAAATTAATCCATAATTTCAATAGTTGACATTGATGTCAACTACCGCCAGAATTAGCAAATTGTGTTCTATCTGGGGTTGGTTTATGGAAGTCTTAGTCTGGCTGGATGACAGGTGTCTTTTTTATGAATTTAGCTAGTGTGATGAACTTAGTCTATCCATGGACCATTAAGAGCAAAATTGCATTGCCAATAATCCTATCCCTGAAGGGATTTAATACTTGCTATAAGTCACACTATATCAAAGTGCTACAAATTTCATCCAACCGTGGCCATCTTTAATTGTCTAAAAAAGCACTGGAAGAGTGAAATTCATCATTTGAGAATCTAAAGTTGTGCGAACCCAACATTAAAAAAACGAAACTTTATCATAAAACATTAAAAAATCTATTTATCATACTTACTTAACTAGATGATCTCATTTTTCCTTTAAATATGTTTGTTTGTTTTTTGTCTCATTTAAGCCTTTTGTTTATAAAATAATTAAATTGTGGACATTTTATTTTGTTTCAATTAATCAAAAATCAGAAATCAAGAAATCAAAAATTAATGCATGTGTCAACTTTAAAACCATAAATGTCAACTTTCCTTTGAACCTTTGAATTTTGTTGTGTCAACTATTGGTTCATTTTAGAAGTTTCTAAGAAACCATTTTTGTATAAAAACAGTAAATGTTTTACAGGATTATGAACTTTTGTTACATGTTTGTTTGTCATTTTACAGAATTATGAACTTTTGGGGGTACTTTTTTAAGCCAAGGGGGTTTTTATTTTTTATATTTTGCTTGGCATTCAATTTTTATGGTCAAACTTACATCAGAAGTGAATATTCGAAAATAAACTTTTCTTTATTTGGCACCACTATACGCAAACATTTCCTTTGATTTTTTCCCTCCGTTACCTGACATGGTTGGTATTTTCTTTATTTTTAATGTTTTCCCTACTTATGGTTTCACTCTTTTGAAATTCCTGTTTAGACATTTCTGAAATTCTTTTAAATCAATAGATTTTCTTTAAAAACACTAACCCGGTATATAGTTGCATCACAGGCACTCGTGAGTACATGGATACCGGAGGGTTAAAAGATACACTTGACAATTTATAAAAAATTAAAGCTTCAATTACATATTTACAGTTAACACAATGTAATAAGGAAACGATTGCAATTTAAAGTATGAGATATTGCATTTAATTTACCAGTTACCAAGGCAACCGTCAGAGGTAAGACCTTCTTATTTATTATGAAATTTCATTATTTTATTTCTTTATAAAAAAGATTTTGCTTTGTAGAAATCTGTAAATTACAAGAATTTACTATAAGAGTTCCTAATGTTCTTTAGTTATAGAAAAATTGGCCTCTTATGGTAAGGAAAAGAAAAACACTTTATAGTTTTGAAATAAAATAAAAAATTGGTCAAAATAATCTTGTGACATTCGAAGAATTCAGAATGCTACTAAACACTGAATTGCTTGACCTCGAAAAGGTTAACAAATGAATCAAAGGCTCAAAATGATCTCTTAACTTTTGCATTTTCATTTCTCCTTTAATCAATCAAAAATTTATTAAATTGCTTAGTTTCATCTTGAAGATTTGGATTTAGATGAGATTAAGAGTTGAGCTATTCAAGAAAGAACTCTAAATATTTTCAGAATTGATTTTCTGGGTTCGCTTCACTTTTTCAAATAAAAATGAGATGTTTAGTCACATCTCATTAACATTAACATTACGAATGTGCAGTCTTTCTAATACCTGGGATGTTGTATAGAAAGTTGACATTATACAAAATGTTAACCAAACCAGATGATGTCCTATGCATGTGAAACGCTCATGATAAGTAATTTTCTATATTAAAGAAAAAACTCTCCATTTTGTTTTTGTATATCATAGAAATATATAAAAACTCCTTTATAAAAATTGTTAGATATTATATCTATAATTTAATATAGATATAAGAATTGTTGATAATCAATGTTAAGCAACGTTGAGCATGGTTAGTACTTGGATGGGTGACAGCTTGCTGATGAAAGCCACGCAGTCAAAGCCATCCCCCACCCCCGTGTATGTGAGGCCCATGAGTCTTCTGGAGAGGACACACACTGACCGGGCATAGGAATGAAAACCCTCCCACCTGTATCTAATTGAGAATAGTGGTGTGGTTTTCCAGGATGTCAGTATCCGTCAAGAGGTTTGGTACAAGGATGGTATGCCTCAAGTAAAGAAATATAGGTCCTTGGGGCCTGCTGACTCTGAGCTTCCATTTTCAGACTGCCTCCTAGTCCACTCCTTTCCAATTAGTAGGGTATCTGTACCAATAGTTGACAGTTTAAGAAAAAAAAATCATATTATTGACACTGTTTACTGATATATTGATAATAGGATTATCTTTGCTATGAATTTCTATCTAAACTGGTACCGTTTCCGAGTCTTGACCTCCTGTAACAACCTCCTCCAATTGTCACGATCTTGCGCAGCCACCATCCAATTATTGACACCTAAAACACTCCGGGCATCAGCAGCGACTCCATCCACCCATCTTGATCTCGGTCTTCCTCTCCGTCTTTTACCATAAATTGGCTCTTTCACTGTCCTCTTGGGGATTTCACTATCCTCCATTCGGGCCAGATGGCCCGCCCATCTTAGACGATTCAATTTATAAAAAAGAACGATGTCAGGTTCATTGAATAAGCTATATAGCTCCTTATTTGTACGTCTTCGCCACTGAGCTCCAACCTGCCGTCCTCCCAATATCCGACGCAAGACTTTCCTTTCGAAGAGACCAAGTTCTTGCTCCATCGATTTTGTGGTTGCCCAGGATTCCGATGCGTACAACAAAACTGGCCTGATCAAAATCTTGTAGAGACTCATTTTGGTTTCTCTGGAAAGAGCTCTACTCCTGTAGTGACGCAGTAACCCAAAATATGCACAATTAGCTGCCTGAATTCTTTTCTTCACCTCCATTTGAGTCTCGTTATTGTTTGAGACCAGTGATCCCAGGTAGACAAATTCAGATACCTTCTCAAACTTGTACTCTCCGAAGGTAACCATTTCACCTGGATTTGGGGCTTCCTCTGTTATCATGTATTTAGTTTTCGAAGCATTGATCTCAAGTCCAAGTTTCCTGGCAGGGCCACTCAGGGCTTGAAAAGCAAAAGTAAAGCATTGTGGGAGCGACCAACTATATCGAGGTCATCAGCGTATGCACATCGCACATTTTTCATTGTTATCTTCACCAGTCTCACCAATTTTTCAGGGATTTTTAATTCATAAAGAACCTTATAGAGTTCCTCTCTGTTAACATTATCATAAGCTGCCCTGAAGTCTATAAATAAGTGGTGCGTTTTAATGTTATATTCTCGTCCTCTCTCCAGGATTGTCCTCAAACTAAAGATTTGATCAAGTGTTGATTTGCCTTTTCTGAATCCACATTGATAGACACCAAGTTGGCTCTCTGCAAATGATAACAGTCGAGCAAATAAAATATTTGAGAATATTTTGTAAGCGGATGGGAGCAAGGAGATACCTCTATAGTTGGAGCATTTTAATTTATCTCCTTTTTTATGTATTGGGCAGATATGAGAGAAGTTCTGATGAATTTACTTAGGCCTATTCCTCTAGAAAACTAGCAATACAATACCATATGGTCTACATTTACTACGGGTTTTATAAAAAATGATTTCTTTGAAACTTCTAAAATTAACCAATAGTTGACACAACAAAATGTAAAGGTTTGGAAAGTTGACAAAATAAGGAAAAAGGTAATAAGGACTGCAATAGAAGTTAATATTTTTTTTATTTACAAACTAGTAACTTCACAATGGAAACAAAATAAAATGTCCTTCAATTTAATTATTTTATAAACAAAAGGTTTAAATGAGACAAAAAACAAAACAAACAAGCATATTTAAAGGAAAAATGAGATCATCTAGTTAAGTAAGTATGATAAATAGATTTTAGTATTGGCCAGAAGTTTCGTTTTTTTAATATTGGTTGCACAATTTTAGACTCTCCAATGATGAATTTCACTCTTCCAGTGCTTTTTTAGACATTAAAGATGGCCACATTCATTGTTTTGATGAAATTTGTAGCACTTTGATATAGTGCGACTAATAGCAAGTATTAAGTCCTTCAGGAATAGGATTATTGGCAATGCAATTTTGCTCTTAATGGTCCATGGATAGACTAAATTCATCACACTAGCTATAAATTCATAAAATAAGACACCTGTCATCCAGCCAGACTAAGACTTCCATAAACCAACCCCAGATAGAACACAATTTGCTAATACTGGCGGTAGTTCGCCCCCTCCCTTGACTACCACGACCGACTTTGTCCATGTCGTTTAAGTCCATGTTTTAGTCCCCCGAACTTAAATTTTTTAAACCGTAATTAATACTTTTTTTTGTGTTACTAATAACTAGGTAATTAGTCCAAAAATCTTTATTAGGTAAGACTATAGGTTAGGGAGGGGGGAGGGTTTTCTCTGACCCCACCAAGAACCACCACTATCGCTAACTCGTTGCCCTCGCGCTCTAGTTAGCTCTCGCACACATAAATTTTCATTAACTAATTACTATGGTTTTTTTCCCAGCTAATTACCTCTCGCAAAGGTAAATGTTCAAAAAGTCTATCTTTTACATCAATGTCAACTATTGAAATTATGGATTAATTTCTGTTCTAATAGTTGGCACCTACATTTAAGCCCTAAAACATTGCATAAATATATTAAAAAGGATATCAAATGATTCTCATGAACTTAATGAATATCATAAAAGTAATTTAAACATAATTGAACTCAATTAAACCAACTAAAAAGCTTATTTAACTTGACTTCCACCTTAATGAAACAGGTAAGCAGAAATCAAGTTTTCAGGCCACTAGAAAATTCGCCATTACAACCTCTCACAAATAAGCTTGAGTTTTCACCAAACTAATGTTGATGACAGAACAGCTAACTTGTATAATTTAGCAAATTAATGCCAAATTTTGAACCAAAATAATCAACCCATAATCTTATTATTATGGGTTTTTTTACAAATTTGTTGGGTTTTTTTGTTACAAATGGGTTTTTTTACAATTTTTTTACAAAATGTCAACTATTGGAGCCCTGTCAACTTATGGTACAGTTACCCTATGCTTTCTAGGTATGATATGAATGTCTAGATTAAAAATTAAAAATGGTTTTATAGCAAACAAAAACTGAATTTACATACTGCAAAAACTTACTAAAGAAATTTCACTCGCAAAAATTGAAAGATTTGATTTGAAGATTATTACAATTTAGTTTACCATAACAAAATTGGGTCTCAATAAAACAATTACATAAAAGAGAGCAAACTGAAGAAATGTCTAAGTACCAGCGGGTTTAAAAAACTTTCCAAAGTTAATTGCCTTACATTTTTTTGATGATTAGACTCTAAAAGGATCTGTGCACTTGGTCGGCCACTTTTTTCGTACTCATCAATGATTTTCTTTTTTTCTTTTAATTAAAACCTTTTACGTGATGGAGACATGTTAGTTAAGATTTTCAATAAACTGGTTCAAAATGAAAATAAATGTTCACCCTATGCAATGTTCTGTAGAAAAGGGGGAAGGATAGGAAGTGACTGTTTACTGAGGATTAGATGAATTGGACTAAAGACTAAGTCCAAAAATGTAAAAAAAAATTTTACACTGTCCTTTAACTAGAAGTCTGAAAACTCATTTTCATGCAATTTTCTCTGTCCGTGTCCTCTATCTAGAGTGTCCCTTAAAAAGAGGTTTCAAAAGCATTGTTTCCGTATATCCTGCGCCAGTGCAAATGAAAGTTGTCCCATAAACAGAGGTGTCCTTTAATGGGAGTGGTCCTTAACGAGAGGTTTCACTGTATAAGTAATACAAGAAAGGCAGAGATAGAAGAATGATTGATAAGGTGGGGTAAAAATATATGTGAACTCTGTAAAAAAAATAAAAATAAAAATAAACTAACAAAATTGATAAAATAAAATCAATTCAATTACTAATTTCTTTTTTATTTTTTTTATCCATTTTCATTGGCAGTTTCCCTATTTCTCGTGTAATGAGCAATTTGATATCTTTGTGTTTGAATCTAAAATAATGATGGTAAATCTTTTGTAACTAGCTCGGCAAACTCCTCGTATGTTAACCTGTTATCACGATCCTTGTCCCTTGATCGGAAGAATTCTGCAACCCTCGGATGACCAGCGTGGAAAAATCCGAGATAGAAGAGAGCCTCCCTGACCTCGTGCAAAAAGATGAAATCATCAAAATCTTTGTCGAATCTACAAAATGCGAACTTCAAATCTCCAGTCCTCTGTTCCGCTAATCCCTTTTGTAAATGCTCTTTGATCTCCCTCATCGAAATGTATTCATCTTTGTTTTCGTCCATCATTGAAAATAACTGAAACATTGCAATTTTATTACTACTTAATGTACCTTTTTAAAATTATAGACAACTAAAAATGCAATAATCACATTTAAACCTACATAAATTAAAACTACTGTTATAAAATTTCCTGTGCTGCATTTTTTTTTTTTTTATTCTATTATTCTATTCTATACCTGCCTCTAAATCATTCATTAAAGAAATTGTAGTAGATTAATTTTATATTACTAATACATTGTAATATCTGAGAACATTAACAGATATCAAAAATATGAAGTAACAATGTTTTTTTTTGGGAGGGGGTGAGTAGGCAAATTGACTTTGCTCATTTATTTGTTAAAAAGTTGGAGCGCTGATTCCAATGATGCAATCATATTTTTTCTATCAGCTCTACTTTTTTAACTTCAGCATATCTAAACAGTAGTTTTATTTAATTTAAATACCTACGATGTGGATAACACAATCCGAAATAGATGTGTAAATGAATTATTTTAGCCTGCTTTTCTCCTTATTTTAGAATATTAAACTATTAGCTAGCTGTACACATAATTGCTAGTCAGAATTAAAAAATAATAACATCTAGTAATAACTGGTAATAACTGGCTAATCATTTTAATTTCTTTTTGTTATAGTATACTTTTGAAATGCTTAACTAATTTTCATCATCAGTGCTATTAACCTGCATATATGTATATTTGAGTAATTATTTTTCAAGAAGTAAGTCACACCATTTATATGTCTCAACAACTAGAGCTGATGGAGGAAAACTAATGGGAAATTTGGATTCAGCGCAGCAATTATACTCAGAATCAGCTATAAAACTCTCGACACCAAGAACACTGTAGGCCTGTGTTATTTAAAAATGGAAAATTACTAAATTTCAACATATAAAAAAATATTTAAATTGCAGTATAATCATTAGCACTGCTAGATTTTGTTTTTCATTTTTTTTTTTAAGTATGATTAGGGAGGGTCAACTTCATTACAGTTTTTTAATGACTAATACAGGGTGTCCAGAAAGAGTATTCGGGTTTTTGTTACGGTGATATGATAAGAGGTTTTTTGGCCCAAGAACTTCAAGAGTTTAAAGGATATAACTCTAGAACATGGTTTCAGCAAGACGGGGCCACTTGCCATACTTCAGACTTATCAATTGCTACGGTAAACGAATTATTCCAAAATAAAGTGATTTCTGGTAGAGGCACCATTAGCTGGCCTCCCAGGAGTCCCGATCTCAGTCCTCTTGACTTCTTTCTGTGGGAATTCATGAAAAGTAGGGTATACTAAAAGAAACCGACGAATCTAACGCAATTGAAGCAAAATATCAGAACAGAAATTATGGCAATCTCTAGAACAATGTGTCAACGCGTTTTTAGAAATATGCATTTGAGATTGGAGGAGTGGCAGCAGCATTATTGTGGACACCTAGACAATATTGTTTTTTCTAAATAAATTTCCAGTTTATTCGTGTTTAAATAATACGTAAACATCCTACTTGATATTCTACATTTGAGATTTTATTCAACCTTTAAGCCCCGATTACTCTTTTGAGTATACTGGACACCCTGTATTATAATAATAATAGTATTATTAATATAATAATACTTATTATTATTATTATTATTATAATTAGTAGTATAAATAAAATAATAATAATATAATAATTAATGTAGGACTATGGAAACTTAACACATAAATAATACAATCCTGGTAAATTTGTTAGAATTATTTCTGTAATATTATTCGACTCTTTTTTTTTTTTTTTTTGCTCTAGAATTTTGGAGAATCTATGCCTCAATCTGGGACCTACCCTGTTTGTTTGTCACTTTAACATCACTTTATGCCACTAAGGCTGCTACAGTGGGAGTCCTAAATTTTGCCTATCCAGGTGTAATTAGGATAGGGATCTTTTACGAGTACCTGACATCGTACAGGCTCGGGACCTCCATTTTACGTCCTATCCGAGGGACGACATGGCTAAGGATTTTTTACTCCCATTAAAAAAATCCTAGGGCCACCGCTGGGCGCGAACTTGCGACCTTTAGTATTGTGGGACCTACCCTGATTTATTGCTTACCAAGCCAAAAAATTATAACTTTCTGCTAAATAAATCAATATATGTTACCTCGCGGAGATCTAACGAATCAAATCTTCTTCCAACAGTCATCTTAATGAAAGCGTTAAATTCGGCACTATTCAACTTGTCAAAGACATCCTTATTCACTTCAAAATAAAATTTGTGCATTCTTTCCAAATCGCGATCTCTAAAGACGAGTGGCTTGGTTGAGGCATGCTTGGCATTTGCCAGCCCAGGTACATTCAGGACCTTCTTCAATGCGCTTGTGAATTTTCTTGATACAATACCTCTCAATGCCATGATTTCTGTTTTGAAGAATGTTCTATGTGCTTTGAGAAAACTGCCAATTTTTTTTTCTCCCTTGCACTTGGATTTTAAAAGTTTTTGTTGGATTTTACATTAATTCATATTTCACAGCTGTTAATTATCATAAGAAAAAAAAAAATTATATTTTTTTAATATATAAAAACTAAGCCCTTATAATTATATAATTATTTTATTTTATTTTTCTTTGATGGTTGGAAAAAAAAATGGTACTTTTCTGTTATAGTTACGCCCAGAGAAAATGTTTTTAATTTAGTTAGGACATTGTTTTAAATAAATAAAGCACATGTTTTCTGAATAAAACACTTTACATGAAATTTAATTAAAATATTTATTTTCATTTTAGTATAAACATATTATATTATGTATTATATTATATAAAATTAAATTATATAATATTATGCTGTTGAAAAAATCTGACCGCTGTTTCCTCATCCAAAATATTTCTAAAAATATTTTTTAAATTATACTGGTACTCAACCATATTTGACGTGATTAATTATCTAGTCAAAACAAATGATTCGGCACGGAATTGTTTTCTCCTGACAGATTGTTTTCTCATTTTTTTCGGAATTGTTTTCTCATGCCAGTAAGCGAACAGTTGTGAAATTAACTCTTAGTTACCTCCCTAGCAACACTGGCGGTAACCCTGCTTCTCCTTACAGCAATGTACTAACTAAATTAAACACATTTTCTCTGGGCGTGACTATAACAGAAAAGTACCAAAAAAATTATAAATATCTTATTAAATCAGTTTTTTTTTTTTCAAATCAGTTATTTCATTATTATTTCTTCAGTTCTCTGGCTCTTCTACAAAAATTGACAACTATCATATTGACCATTGCAACATCATAGTATAATAAGTTTGTTCCAACAAGCAATTTATAGTCGAACTATCGTTTTGTTTGTTTGTTTTAACGTCACTTTATGTCACTAAGGCTAATCAGACGAAGCTACAGTGGGAGTCCTAAATTTTGTCTATCCAAGTGTAATTAGGATAGGGATCTTTAACGATTACCTGACTCCTTACAGGCTCGGGACCTCCATTTTACGTCCTATCCGAGGGACGGCATAGACAAGGATTTTTTACTCCCATTAAAAAATCTTAGGGCCACCTCGGGACCTTTAGTATAGTAAGTTTCTATGATAACCACTACACTTACAGGTGACACCCATCCAACTATCGTACCACGACTTTAGTCCAAAATTGCTTGTAGGATCAAACTTTATATTTTAATGTCGCTAAATTATCAAGTTTTGTTTTTCTTTTTTAAATAAGAGGTTCAACTCCGTTCGAAAGCTCAGTATGCCTTATAATCCTGTGTTCCAACCATGATTGGACAAAAATGAACTTCATATTATTAGGGAAAAAATCGTTATCTTCAATCAAAAATTAAATGATAACCGTTATTCTTTATTCGAAAACATCAAGACCTAAGTTAAGTAATCCGTTATCTTAAAATAATTTTTATTCGATGAATAAAATTGTTTTTATTTTTTAGAGACCTTCTAATGCTGCCAATCAGATTTTCGTTTACGCCGATTGTGAAAAGAAAAAAAAATCTCACTCGAAATACTAGAAAAAATATCGAAATCGAAAAAAGAAAAAATATCTTTCGAACGACGGACGAATTTGATTGATATTCTTCCAAATTCCACCAAGTGATTTAGATTTTTGGATATGTGGCAGTGTTAATTCTAATAGTTTCCTAAGAATAAACACGAACCTCACCGACGGGGGGGGGACGCGTCCCCCTCAATATTTTGATAGGAGGGGACTGTCCTCCCCCCCTAATATTTTGGCAGGAAAGGACCCAATGTAAAAACATTTTAAAAAAAAAATGCGATTTATCCGAGTTTTACCAATGAAATATAAATATAACATATTAGTTAACTTCTGGACTCTCTGTTGTTAAAAGCTAGTCAGGCCTATTGTATATTTGATGAATTATATATTTTTTATTTCAGATCGAAATGTTTTATTGCTCTACGTTTCTTTTTTAAACCAAACAGCTTGATCCTACTTTCCAACAACTTGAAGAAGCTTATAGAAGTTAATGGAAAGCAATGAAATTAGTGGGATCAGAATCAGAAGAAAAACTTGGATAGAATTCAATCAAGAAATTTCGGCCCGCATCCTTCAACATTAAGCCTTAACAATTCCCTATTTTAATGTATAATTGAGGCATAAATTGACAGGTTTTAAGAGACTATAAATACCTTTAAAATACAGCATTGGAGGATGGATTTAAATGTCCCAACAGTTGTTTATAGGGGTTTCAACATTTCAACTTTTAGTTCTCTCGAATTTCTACCTACCCTATCAACAAAAATATTGAACCGTCCCCCCCCCCCAATAATTTGGTGCTGGTGTCGCCCATAAAAATAAACACTATTTGTTTACTTGATTCTTGTTTATTAATTTTTTACTTAAAACAATGTGGATTAGTTTGAGGGAAAAAAATTGTTTTATTGCCATTAGCTACACCCAGAACCTCATTATCCGTCCACGGCTCAACCTTTCCTTGGGGTATACGTTCAAATAATATCTTAATCTATCTAATAAAAATATATTCGATTACGCCCTGCAACTCTGGTTCCAGTAAGCAGCTTACCAGTTTCCGTAGGGTAAAACCATAACAGGCATGCGCAATTGTATAAACTATTTATAGTTTTCCATCAAGATGTAGTTTTTTTTTTAACAAATACAGTGGATATCGTTTATAACGACATCGGTTATAACGGCGAAGCGCTTATAGCGACGAAAATCTTAAGTCCCAGGTCCCTACGGTCATATTTTAATGAATTTTTACCCGGCTATTACGACCATGGCTTTAGCGACCCATTTTGAGTCCCCCCGGGAACAAAAAGATCGGTTATAACGTCCGGCTTCCGGAAAGAAGTCTTCTATCCGGTTTGCGGGATATTTCTTCCGAGGACAGGAAGACACTCTTATCACATTTTCTAGGAAGCTCCCTCCCCTGATTGTGTTTTTATTCCTTCAAACAAATTTGAATTAGTTGCGGCCTTGTTCTTAAATAAGACACTTTTTCGTGGTGATATCTGGTTGTTTGTTTGGATGTTAGTTGCGGTTTTGTTCTCCATACACTTGTGCGTGGTGATACCATGTTAAAGAGAAGGGCATTTTCGTTAGAAGAACAATTGCACATTTGCTGTCGGCTGAAAAATGGGAAGTCGAACAGAAGCCTTGCGGAGGAACTTAATGTAAGTTATTCAACCATTCCAACATTATGGAAAAATAGGGACATTCGGGGACTAGTTGAACGCGGTGAATCGTTCAAGACAAAAATAATAAGGAGAGCTGATGAGAGCTTCGTGCGACAAAGTCGGCGGTGCTCTAATAACATGGTTTCGACACCAACGCATACGAAACGTTCCAATAACAGGGACAATTTTACTCTAAAAGCCAATAATTTTCTAAAATCCACTTCGGGATCGTATAGCAAATCTACAAGTAGTATTTCTTGAGGATGGATTCAAAGATTTTGTGCTCGCCATAATATTATTTTTAAAAACTAAGCGGTGAGGTTGCTAGCGTCCCCCAAGGGATAACTTTCGTCATTATGGCCATCAATTCGTGAAAAGTACGATGATTCAGATATTTTTAACGCAGATGAAACTGGACTTTTTTACAAGGTACTGCCTGTTCGGACACTACATTTTAAGGGGAGAAATGTTCTAATGGAAAACTGTCCAAGGATAGAATAACGGTTTTGGTGGCAGCCAATATGACTGGAATAGAAACATATACTTTTTATAATAGGAATAATTGTAGTTATAAGAAGGCTATCATAGCAATCAGCTGTTAAAAATAGACTAGACCTGATATAACGACCGGCGTCGTTATAAGCGATATGTCGGATTTAACGACGATCGCCTATAACGACTAAGTTTTTACGGTCTCTTTAATGTCGTTATAAATGATATCCACTATATGTAAATAAAAATGATTCTATAAAATGGCATATACTCTGATCGTATTACTAAGAATTATTTTAAGCATTATTATTCTGGTTCGCTAATTATAATAAAAAATGAATAAGTAATAAGGAAATGCATTTTTGTTTCAAAGCGTTTTATTCCCTTTTGGAAATTCTTTCGTTAATCCTTTGAAGCAGAACATCCTGTGCATCACCTTGCATCTTGGTTTGCATGATATTCGTGGACCAGTTTTCTCTCGACATGGCGGCCTGGGTCTCAGTTCTGCAAACAGACCAGGCATGTCCTCCTTTACGATGGCTGCGAACTGTTCAAAATCTATTACACCATAGCCTTTCTTGTCCTTTGCGTAGAAGAACTTCTCGACTTCTTTCTTCCCGGCTTGGAAGAATCCAAGATGAAAAAGGGCTTCTTTGAATTCGTGTAACTCTAGTTTCCGATCTTCATCTTTATCGAACTTGCAAAATACATCTAGCAAAGATCTCATCGATTGGTTATATCGTGCCTTATTCAAATGGTCCATTATATCTGAGAATGTTAGGTGATTGTCTCTATCCAAATCCATTTGTTTGAATAGCTGAAACAACAGTAAGCAATAGTAATGTAGTAATTAAATATTTTTTTTTACAAATAATTTGTTTTTAGTATGTACTAGCTGTATATACCAATTTCACCAGGAGAATTTCATTTTTTGAATCTATAAAGAGACTTTTATCGACTCAAACGTTCGATTTTTATAACAACAAAGAATATCAGCGGAAGATCGGCTGAAGTTATGCAATTTTAATATGGACAGGTGTTCGCGCCTGGTATGAAAGAACCACTGAGCGAAATTTGGAGAATTTAGGACAAACGGTATGGATTTCTATTAAGAACGAACAAACAAATAAACAAACAGAATTTCTTCTTTATTTATATAGATTGGAGGAAAACATTTGTTAATGCATTTTATGATTAAGATTAATTATTATATCGGTAATTTCGCCCCCTTTTAGTTACAAAAAAAAGTAAAGTTTTGTAGACATCTATATAAATAAAGATGAAATTCTGTTTGTTTGTTTATTTGTTCTTTATAGAAATCCATACCGTTTGTCATAAATTCTTCAAATTTCGCTCAGTGGTTCTTTCATACCAGGAGCGAACACCTGCCCATATTAAAATTGCATAACCTCAGCCGATATTCTTTATTGTTATAAAGATCATGATGATCTCGCTTTACATTGGTTTTTTACAATAGAAAAATGAAATTGTCCGTGTGTAACCGGGAAATAAAGATGAAATTCTGTTTGTTCTTTATAAATATCCCTACCGTTTATCCTAAATTCTCCAAATTTCGCTCAGTGGTTCTTTGACACCAGGTGCGAAAACCTGTCCATATTAAAATTGCATAACTTAAATTGGTTAACTTTACATTGGTTTTTACGAAATCGACCGTTTGAGTCGATAAAAGTCTCGTTTTATAGATTTTATAGTTTTAAAAAATGAAATTCTCCGGGTGAAACCGGTATATACAGCTAGTAAAATATAAAATAGAAAAACAATTGAGGACAACAAGGGCAAGTTAAGTGACCTCGAGCGTGGTTAGTACTTGGATAGGTGGCCGTTCGACGATTTAGTGCACACTGGTCCATGTTCCCACATCTCGGGATTGTGAGGACTTTCAGTCTACAGGAAGCGAATCACACCGACCGGGCGTTGGAGTAAAATGGCACTATCCAGTGTATCATATCTAGTTTCGAGATGCTTTCCAGGATGCCAATAGCCGCCCAGAAGTTCAGTCCATGTACGGCCACTATAGGGAGAGATTTTGGTCCTCGGAGCCTGCTGACTCTGTGCAGGCATAATCCTTGGACCTTCTCGAACCCGAAAGAGCTGACGCCATTGGTGGGAACAACACTGCCAATTATTTATGTGCCATGGTTTACAGCGGTTTGAGGTTTCAAGGGAGTAGTCGAGGCTAATTAAAATGTCCAGCAAGCATACAGACAGCCTACCTCATGCGTCTGTAAGAAAACCACATTGTGTGGTTTACAGGTCTCATTAGGTCTATATTGCCAACGGAAAAAAAAACAAATAACAAAAATAAAACAAAATAATAAGCGTTTTTTTTTGTAATGTAAGGGTTGTAAATGCTAGGATTTTTTTTTCAACTATGCCAACACAAAATACAAGGAGCTACTAGAACCATGCCTCAACTTTAACCCCTTCAAGGAGTTTCAATTAATTTTATTTCATAAATCTAATGAAAGTAATGAAAGAAAAATTAAGTAACATACTTATAATTTATTTTAAGTTTTAAAAACTTCTACACTGAACAATCGAGTTCAGCTGTCCAGAACAAATTAGAGTAAATGTTTAATCATGAATGCTCAAGATAAAATCATGCCTCAAAGGAATGAACTGGAAAACGACTGTGACATTCATGGAATTTCGGTTCATATAATGTAAATAAAGTTTTTTTTACAAACATAAAAGGTTTTAAAAAAGATAATTCTACTTTTTCACAGAGATTATTGGGGTTTTAAAGGCAAAATTAGCTAATGGATTGTGATATTTATGTGATATGGTCGTATTTATAAATATTTATTTATTTAAATGAATCAAGATAGAACTAAATATACGTTGCATACGGTCAGCCAGTATTTGTTTATTTACCTAAATAAATCAAGACAGAGCTAAGTATGATGCCATGACGATTTATGAAGTGTATTTATACGAATTTTTTACTTTCACTTACCTATATATGAAATATATAGTAAGGAAAGTATTGCGATCGTGAAAAATTTCGACTTCCGGTTTTCAACGGCAATACACGTTTTGGGGTCCCCTGAGTCTAAATAACCAAGTCCCGCGAAATGGTCTGTGTGTGTGTGTGAACATACTAGCTCAAAAACTATAGGCCGTACAAAACTGAAATTGGTTATTTGGTGTATGTATATGCCCGCGATGTGACAGCAAAAATTTCATCATAATTGCTCAAAGGGAGGGGGTACTTTATTTAATAACTTTTTAAGTTTTTTTCCATATTCTCAAAAGCGGCTCTAACGATTTTGATCAAACTGGGTATTTGATGTATGTATATGCCAAAGATGTGATAGCAAACATTTCATCAAAATTAATCAACTGGAGGGGGGACTTTACTTAATTAATTTTTTTGCAATTTTTACTTTTTTTTCGATTATCTCAAAAACGGCTGTAACCATTTTTATCAAATTCGTCATGATAAATGAAAATTAGGTGTTCTTTAATATCAGGTAAGCTTAATCAATATTAAAATGTTCTGAGGGGGCTTTTTTTTTGGGGGGGGGGGGGGGCTCTTTTGTTTGTTTGTTTCCTATAAAGTACCTTTGTTTTTGTTTATATGGAGAAATTAACTGTCTCTCGTTAGTCTAAAAATAAGAAATGGCTAAATATGAGATTTGATAAAAATAAAGAAAACATAAAGAGGAGAAAACAATAAAAATATTCAGTCAACTCATAAAACTCGTTGAGCCCACGCATGCGGAGTACGCCTTTAATGACAGACCATTGTTCATAATAAAAGCCGTTCTGTTCATTTGAGAAGTGGCAATTAACAAAACGCATTAATTTCTAATCTAAGTAAATTGGTAAGTGAAAGTTGTGTGTTGCGCGCACGCACCAGATTTTTTAAATATATATTTTTAATTATTATGATGGATTATGTGTTCATATAATCATTGTTTAATGATATGACACATATCAGCTGTTTATTAACATCTGTTTGTATTTTAAATAAAAAATCATCGAGGAAATACTTGAAATTAAAATGTTTCTTTATGATTTTTTTTACTTTGAAATTTCGTAATAATTTGTGAACTGTCAGTAACTAATGTTTAAGTGTATGATTTCTTTTTCTTCGAATTATTTTAAAAATTGTCTAACAGGAAAATGAATAATATTAAGATTTTATTTGTATCTATAGAAAGACGAGCAGACCCTTCCACGCGTCGCTTTGGCTCAGTAGCTATAATATGTGAATTAATGATATCCAATTCTTTTAATACATTCAAATCAAAATTCACTGATAAAGATAAACACGTTTCAGCTAACCTAAAAGCCAACGGGATTTAAAATATAACTTTACGCCAAATTTAAAATTGTTCGGTGAAGAACTTTGAAAGGTTAAAGTTTTTATTGTTTACATCTTATATTTGACCCTAATGTGTTAAAGAATGATGAATGTAAAAGGAACTAATAAAGAATATATTGGAACAATGTTTAGTACAATCAAAATAAAAAGTTAGCAAAAATGTACCAAATTAATCTTTTGCCGAATCATGGCTTATATATGATCAGCACATCACATTTAATATATATATAACATATATATAAGTAAATTTAATGCAATATGAGTGAACATTTCGTAGTAGTACAGTGAGCGAATAAAATTAGACATAAAAAAAGAGATGAATTGACTAAATATAAATCGAAAATAAAAAGTTTGAAGTGTTCTTATTGTATTTATGAAAAAGAAGTTGGTTTGGTTACTACGTATGATGAGCATTCCAGTTGACAAAACGACTAACTCCAATAACAGCATTCAAGATTTTATCATCCCTCATAGTTCAAGATAAAAAGAAATATGATGAAAAAATTATGCCTTCAAGAAATTTTGGATTTCACTTTGTAATAGTAGTAAGATTCTAGATATGCAGACACCGTTCAAATTACGGGGGGGGATGTCTTAAGGGAGGTTGAAATGGAAGAAAGGTCTTAAAAAAAAGTTTCTATGAATCTTCGGTAGTTTCTATACTTCTGGATCAAATAGGACCATCATAGTAGTCAGTCATTAAGTTTTACTCGAAATATAATTTTTTTAACTGAGATTTTTCATTTTTTTCAACAATAATCTAATAAATTATTACCTTCTGACTACTTGGAAAAGGCTTATAGGATTCAGAATCACAGAAATCATCAAAGCGAAGCATAACTCGACAAAGTTGCAGGAAAATTAATTGTTCATTTACCATTTTCAGACCCCTGTAAATTATACAGGGTTCCTTATTAGGGCGGACTCCACACACTACCGGAGCGAAGCCGAGCACCCTAACTAGTATTAATTAAATTCAGAATATAACACATGATCGTATCAGAGATATAGTATCAGGAGGTTATACTAATAGATGCACAATGATTTCGGTTAACCTGTCTTTATCTAAAACAAGAAGAATCGATGTTTTCTACACATGTAAAAAGGCGACACATAATTTGCCCTGGGAAAAACACGGATTTTCCTATTCCAAGCCGAAAAAATCTGGTGCGTGGGCGCAACACACAACTTTCACTTACCAACTTACTTAGATTAGAAATTGACGTGTTTTGCTAAATATCATTTCCCAAAGTCACACATTTTTCTGTATCAACACATTTTCCCCTCCCGTAGATCAATTTTGATGAAATTTTTACAGTTATATCTCGGGGATATAAATACATCAAATACCAAGTTTGATCAAAATCGTTAAACCGTTTTTGAGTAAATAAAAAAAAACACGTGAAAATGATACAAAATTTATTAAGTAATGTCCCCCCCTCCCGTAGATCAATTTTGATGAAATTTTTACAGTCATATCTCGGGCATATAAATACATCAAATACCAAGTTTGATCAAAAACGTTAAAACCGTTTTTGAGTAAATAAAAAAAACACGTGTAAATGATACAAAATTTATTAAGTAAAGTCCCCCCTCCGGTTAATCAATTTTGATGAAATTTTTACAGTCATATTTCAGGCATATCAATAGATCAAATACTCAGTTTAATCAAAATCGTTAGAGCCGTTTTTGAGAAAATCGAAAAAAACTTAAAAAGTTATTAAATAAAGTACCCCCTCCCTTTGAGCAAATTTGATGAAATTTTTGCTGTCACATCGCGGGCTTATACATACTCTAAATACCCAATTTCAGGTTCGCACGGTTTATAGTTTTTGAGCTAGTCTGTTCACACACACACACAGACACACAGACAGACACACACACACACACAGACCATTTCGCGGGACTTGGTTATTTTGACTCAGGGGATCCCAAAACGTGTATTTCCGTTGAAAACCGGAAGTCGAAAATTTTCACGATCACAATACTTCCACTTACTATATATTTCATATATAGGTAAGTGAAAGTAATAAGTGAAAGTAAAAAATAGATTTGGCTATTGGATGCTTACCCACCCTAAATATCGAAAGAAAATGAAGTGTTGTGTCAATAAATGAAGGTACAAATAATCACACTCAATCGTAGTATTATAAGCATTTCATTTGCAATAAAAGAAATATTGAGGCCAATAATCGAGATAAAAACTATCCTATCTTTTAAGTTGGACCAAACTACACGTAATGAGCCAAATTATATCTTTGATTTCATATGAAATATATTGGAATAATGACGTAAATTTCAAAGGTAAAATCAGTGAAAAAATAAATCTGAGATATAAGTGGGGGTAAAATTTGTGTTATAAAAAAAAATCTGGTGCGATGCGCGCTTCACACAACTTTCACTTGCCAACTTACTCAGATTAGAAAATGACGTGTTTTGATAAATATCTATGCAAACGCTGTTTCTCAAATTCACATATTCTTCCACATTCAATTAATTATTTTGTTCTCTAAATTACACTAAAAATATAAAAGTTTTTAATTGTGATGATTCGGCAATGAAAGCATAATAATCCATCGGGTCTGATTTTATAATTCTCTATTTAGTTGTTGAAAACTTCATTTAGTTACCATAGAAACAAATAATTTCCATTAAATATCAGTTTTAAAAACACCTCTACAACTCTTTTGCGTGAACAGAAGTAGGGTCCCCTGAGTCCAAATAACCAGGTCCTGCGTAATGGTCTCTGTGTGAACAGACTAGCTCAAAAACTATCAACGTGCGAACCTGAAATTGGGTATTTAGTGTATGTATATGCCCGCGATGTGACAGCAAAATTCTCATCAAAATTAATCAAACGTAGGGGGCACTTTATTTCTTAACTTTTTTTTCCAATTTGTACCTTTTTTTCGATTATCTCAAAAACGGCTCTAATGATTTTGATCAAATTCGTCATATTTAATGAAAAGTAGGAGTTCTTTAATATCAGATAAGCTTTATCATTGTTAAAATGTTATGAGGGGGCATAAGTGGGGAAGGGGCCTTTTTTGTTTTCCTATAAAGTACCTTTGTTTTTGTTTACATGGAGAAATTAACTGTCTCTCGTTACGCCGAAAAATATGGAATGGCTAAATATGAGATATAAAAAAAATCAAGTAAACATATAGAGGGGAAAAAAAGACAAATATTCCATCAACTCATAAAACACGTTGAGCCCACGCATGCGGAGTACGCCTTTAATGACAGACCATTATTCTTAAGCAAAGCTGTTATGTTCATTTAATGGAAATAATTTGTTTCATGGTAACTAAATGAAGTTTGCAACAACTACATGAATTATAAAATCAGACGACTTGGGATATTATGCTTGCATTGCCAAATTATAACAAGTAAAAATTTTTATATAATAATGAAAAAAAAATTAGTGTTTTTAATAGAGCAAATTGAAACAGAAATAAGAAATGAATGTGGAAAAATGTGTGACTTTGAGAAGTGACAATTAACAAAACATATCTATTTCTAATTTAATTAAGTTGGTAAGTGAAAGTTGTGTGTTGCGCGCACGCACCAAATTTTTTTTTCGCCTCCCAAATTTCAAATACCGCCATTGCAGTTTCTTCCTTGATTTGTTACATTTATGTTTAGATTCAATAGGGCCGAATAAAAAATTACGTAAACACAAGTTTAACTTTTATGGAAATAATCAATATATATTATAAAGCAAAGTGTACAATGTGCGTGCCGAAAAGGCTCAGAAACGACTCCATATACGATTAAGAGATTTATGTCAGCGTGTAACTGTAGGTCCCATAACGGAGAAGAAGGTTTCCGTTTTTCTCTTAAGGGTGTGAAATTGAAGAGAAAAGGACTGGAATTTTATGGCTCTCGCAACATGTAATTAGCCTACCTGAGAATGACATACGAAGGTTATATATTTTGTCAGCTGTTCTTTTTAAATTACTAAAACTAAAAAATCAAGCGAAAATAATTAGTTTCACCTTTTCTTTTAAAATAAATTAATGATTTTACATATCTGCAATCAATGAGAAAACCGACTGGATACTTTACAAAATTAATTTTCTCATAAGAAGGTTAATTGATTAACACTTTACATTTAATCAATATCTAACATATACTTAAGTAAATTTAATGCAATATGAGTGAGCGAATAAAAATAGACATAAAACAAAAAAGAAGAGCTGAATAGACTGATTATAAACCGAAAATAACAAGTTTGAAGTGTTCTTATTGTATGTAGTTATGAAAAATGGTTTTATTACTATGTATGATGAGCATTCCAGTTGACAAAATGATGAGTTGACTCCAAATATACATGTTTTAATAAGATTTCATCACCGCTCATAGTTCAGGATAAAAAGAAATATGATGAAAAAATTATGCCTTCAAGAAATTTTGGATTTCACTTTGTAATAGTAGTAAGATTCTAGATATGCAGAAACCGTTCAAATTACGGGGGGATATCTTAAGGGAGATTGAAATAGAAGAAAGGTCTTAAAAAATAGTTTCTCTGAATCTTCGGTAGTTTCTATACTTCTGGATCAAATAGGACCATCATAGTAGTCAGTGATGAAGTTTTACTCGAAATATAATTTTTTTAACTGAGATACCAGATTTTTTAACAATAATCTAATAACTTATTATCTTCTGTCTACTTGGAAAAGGCTTATAGGATTCAGAATCACAGAAACCATCAAACGATGCATAACTCGACTAAGTTGCAGCAAAATTAATTGTTCATCTACCATTTTCAACCCCCTGTAAATTATACAGGGTTCCTTATTTGGGCGGACTCTGCAGATCTCAAGTCTGCAGAATATTGATACCAAGTTACAAACGAATTTTCAAGAAAGTGCTAATTTTGTTCTATATTTCCTTTAATTTTAAAATTTTTCTGTTATTAAAACTACCACAAAACTACCGGAGCGAAGCCGGGCACCCTAGCTAGTTAAATATAAAGCAAACAAAGTTTTATTTATTTATTCGTTTTTTCTACCGTCATCCAAATTTCATTTAATTTTATTGTTTTACTTTTATTTTTATAAAACATTGTGGACATTTATTTGGTGTTCACTATATCATTTGTTTACGAATTGTTGAATATAATTTTCCTGAATTTGGTAGAGAGTTTTGAAACAAATGTGGTGTAGTGGTTATGGGATGGCAACCTACAATACTAAAGGTCGCGGGTTCGCTTTCCGTGGTGGCCCTCGGATTGGACGTAAAATGGAGGTCCCGAGCCTGTACGATGTCAGGTACTCGTTAAAGATCCCTATCATTATTACACCAGTATATGCAAAATTTAGGTTTCCCACTGTAGCATCGTCCGATTAGCCTTATTAGCATAAACGTACATTAAAGAAAAAACATAAGCAAACATGAGGATCCAGTCTTTGATGGGTACAAAAGCAAATCATTAATATTAATATTAAATTCCACTTCAAGCACGAAGTGTGATTAATATTGACTTTGGGTAAAAAATATACCTTCAGTCTTGTAATCAAATGGGAATTATCCATGCCCAGTGGGAAAGAAGTCTGAATAAAAAAATAAAGAAAAGCTGAAATTTTCCCATGTACATACATATACAGTAGAACCCTGGATAATCGAATTAAAACATTTTTTTGACAATGTGGTAGAAAAAAGGGTTAAAAAATCCCTTGTAAAGTATAATAACTTTTATTAACAAACGGACGTATTATATATATTAAATGATAATATACAAAAATAACAAATAAAGTAAATGTATGTTTTTATATATTATGGGCCGACGACGATACGAAGTCGAAAATGTCTTTTTTCTTCTTCAAAATATCCCGTACAGTTTGTTCGCCGATTCCTAGTTCAGCGGACAATTTTTTTACACTTTCATCCTTTTCTAATCTGTTTTTAAATTTAATTTCTCATCAAGCGTTAAAACGACTCGTTTTCTTTTTTATCCGACATTTTGCTACTTCGTATGTATTTAAATCGTGACTAAATCACAACTGACAATATTTTGTTTTGTAGCCCAACAGTCCAGAGTAGGAGTTTACTGGAAAGATTTGAAAAGAATACTGTTCCTAGATTATGAATTGGTGTATTAGATACCGGGAACATCTCATGATACAATACTCGATTCTGTGTTTTCCATTTATTGTTTTATTTCATAATAGATAGTTAACCATTGTGTAATCGTTAAATATTTACGTATACATTTTTACTTTCACTTACCTATATATGAAATATATAGTAAATGGAAGTATTGCGATCGTGAAAATTTCGACTTCCGGTTTTCAACGGAAATACACGTTTTGGGGTCCCCTGAGTCCAATTAACCAAGCCCCGCGAAATGGTCTGTGCGTGTGTCTGAACAGACTAGCTCAAAAACTATAAAGCTACGAACCTGAAATTGGGTATTTAGTGTATCTGTATGCCCGCGAAGTGACAGCAAAAATTTCATCAAAATTGCTCAAGGAGGGGGGTCCTTAATTTAATAACTTTTTAAGTTAATAAAGTTTTTTCGATTTTCTCGAAAACGGCTCTTACGATTTTGATTAAACTGAGTATTTGATCTATTTATATGCCCGAGATATGACTGTAAAAATTTCATCAAAATTGATCAACCGGAGGGGGGACTTTACTTAATAAATTTTGTATAATTTTCACGTGTTTTTTTTTATTTACTCAAAAACGGTTTTAACGATTTTGATCAAACTGGGTATTTGATGTATTTATAGGCCAAAGATGTGATAGCCAACATTTCATCAAAATTAATCAAACGGGGCGGGCACTTTATTTCATAATTTTTTTTCCAATTTTTACCTTTTTTTCGAAGATCTCAAAAACGGCTTTAACAATTTTTAATAAATTCGTCATGTTAAATGAAAATTGGGTGTTATTTAATATCAGGTAAGCTTTATCATTATTAAAATGTTCTGAGGGGTTTTTTTTTTGGGTGGGGGGTTGGGGCCTTTTTTGTTTGTTTGTTTCTTATAAATTACCTTTGTTTTTGTTTATATGGAGAAATTAACTGTCTCTCGTTACGCCTAAAAATAAGAAATGGCTAAATATGAGATATGATAAAAATAAAGAAAACATAAAGAGGAGAAAAAAATAAAAATATTTAGTCAACTCAAAAAATTCGTTGAGCCCACGCTTGCGGAGTACTCCTTTAATGACAGACCATTGTTCCTAATTAAAGCCGTTCTGTTCCTTTGAGAAGTGGCAATTAACAAAACGCATTAATTTCTAATCTAAGTAAGTTGGTAAGTGAAAGTTGTGTGTTGCGCACACGCACCATATTTTTTTAAATATTATACATACAAAATAAATGGCATACAAATTAAAAAAAATTGGCTCCTCGGCACCCCGGGTAATTGGATCCCCGTTTAATCGAGGCCCGGATAATGGAGGTCCTACTATATAAGAATTTTTGCTAATAGTGATCAATTAAATTGTAGCTACCTTGTCTAAGTCTGGGTTGGTCAACTGGCGGCCTGTAGTCATTGCAATGAATTGATTGAATTCTGCCACGTTCATTTTTCCCAAAATATCTTCGTTTGCAATAGAGAAATTATTTTTGATTTTCTCCATATCCTCAAAGCTGTAGGTTCTTGGACACATCGGCTCGAAGCAGGAATGTTTCAATGCCCTCTGTATCTTGAAAGGCTTAGATAATTTTCTCCTGTTCCATAAATGTCTCACGGAGGATCTGGATCGAGAAAAGTATGATGCCATTTCTTTATTTGAGTAATGGGAATGCTCTGAATTTTTTTTTTAATTTTTTTTTTTTTTAAACTAGTTCACTTGAGTACAATGTCATCTATTCATAATTAACTGATATGATATAACATACCAGCTGTTTAATAACATATGTTTTTTTTTTAATATTATTTAATCATCAGGTAAAGTTTTTGTTGTTTATTTAACGTCACTTTATGCCACTAAGGCTAATCGGGCGATGCTACAGTGGGAGTCCTAAATTTTGCCTATCCAGGTATAATTAGGATAGGGATCTTTAAAGAGTACCTGAGACATCGTACAGGCTCGGGACCTCCATTTTACGTCCAATCAGAGGGACGGGAACCCGCGACCTTTATTATTGTAGGTTGCTATGCTTACCACAACAACCACACAACCATAATCACATCCCACTTATTCAGACATTCGCAATGCCTTATTATTTTATTTTTTCAAATATGAGGTCCTTTCGTCTTGTTTGAATTCTGAATTTCGTAGCATTAAAAAAAAAAAAAAATAGAGATACCTTTAGAAATATATGAAATAAAATTCAATTTAATATTCAGTGTGGTTCGATATATTATAATCTTAATTGTAATTTTAAAAAATAAAAACGACAAATGTTTAGCCATATGTTCTCTGGTTTAACATAAAAAAGCTTAGTTTATTGAGTAATACCAATCAGTAATATCTTCTGACATGTGGAATTGAAAATTATCTTCTTTTTTTCATTTCTCTACCTTTTTCTGGTAATTTTATGAAATTTAATTATTCTATAGTCTAATGATGGTTATATTTTTTTTTTTAAATTTACTTGGACATTTAACTTTCAATAATTTTATTGTCGATTGTGATAAATTGCTGGTACTACTTAAGATGAGTCTTGGACATCCAAACCCTGACCTAAATGCACGTAAATGGAACGATAGAATTCTGCCAAATTCATTTGGTCCAAAATCCAAATCCAAAAATCCAAATTCGAGGTTAGCCGATAATGAAGTAGCTTTATTCTTTCAGAAGCTGTAAATGGTGAATGGGTTTGTATTATTCGTCAGGAAACACGACTTTTTAAATGCCTTCTTTGTTCTAATCATATATATTAATAACCAAGGCCTATTTTTTTTTCGGTACGCCACACAATGGTCCCGATTCACGAATTATAGTGCAAATAATCTTTTTCTTGGTTTTTATATGAATGCTGGGCCTTGAAAATATAGTTAAAGCAAAAATAGAATAAACTTTGTGGAATATACAACATTTCAAAGTTGTATGTTTCTGGCATCTCCATCCGCGCCCTTTTTGCAGCCCGGTGACTAATGGTTGTATCATTCGCTAGTTAATTTCTTTCAATTTTTACTTACGTCACCTTGAATGTGCATTCCATATACAATATACAGCCATCCAAATGATTTCTGTATCCAGTGATTGATTTTTAAAGTAAACAATTTTAGTCACCTATTGTTCATATTGGGGAGTGTCTGAAAAATGTCCACGAGTGCCAATGGTTGTGGCACTACACGTTACAGAAACTATCTGAGTTTCAATTGGTATAAGTTTCACGTCCATCGCAATCCATCAACATTACAAGTCCATAAACACAATACAATGTTTGAACAAGCTTTGCCCACTAAAAGTTATAATATTAGTAAGAAATTCTCCTCCACCCCTCCCTCTTACCCCCACCCTTACCTATTTTCATGAAACCGATATAAAATAACTCTACAATAGTGGATTAAAAATAATAAAAAGTTTGAACAAGATACGTCAACTGTAAGTATTTTTTGCACCATGATGGGCAGATTGGGACCACTGTGTGCCATAACTTTCTTAATACTTCATCAAATTTCATAAATGAGGCATCATTTTAAAGCTTTCCTTAACCGCTACACCGGAAAAATATACAAATCACTCATTTCACCTTCGATTGCGAATTATAAATCGTGGTTTTTGCGCTAAAATCAAAATGGTCGTAGAGGTTTCTTAATGGTGTCAATCTTTTCAAGTTTTCCAGGGTGCGCTCTTTCAGTGACATCTTCGTCTGTATAAAACAAACCGACCCAAACAATCACAGATAACCATATCGTAACTTCAAACACACTGTTCAAAGGTGTCCTATAACACACTATGTTAACACTATGTAAATACCTTAAACTTATGTTTAAAAATAAATAATCTACAATTTAAGCACATCTTTTCTTTACTTCAACGCTCACTTATGCCCATGACGCACTAAAAGATAATAAATTTTATTAATTTAAATGAGTCGATATAGAGTAAGTCCGATGCCATGACGATTTATGAAGTATATTTATATGATTTTTTTTTTTATATGTATTTTTAATTAGTATGATGGATTATGATTTCATATAATCATTGTTTAATGATATTACATATATCAGCTGTTTATTAACATCTGTTTGTATTTGATATAAAAAATCATCGGGTAAATATTTGAAATTAAAAAGTTTCTTTATGATTTTTTTTACCTTGAAATTTCGTAATCAATATATATTATAAAGCAAAGTGTACAATGTGCGTGCCGAAAAGGCTCAAAAACGACTCCACGTATGATTAAGGAAGTTGTGTCTTCGTTTAGCCATATGACCCCTTACGGAGAAGAAGGTTTCCGTTTTTCTCTTAAGAGTGTAAAATTGAAGAGAAAAGGACGTGAATTTTAAGCCACCCGCACCATTTAATTAGTCTCCCTGAGATTGAGAAAGGAGTTTATGAATGAAAAATTTAGTTCGAACTCCAGACTACCAGGAAGCGCTAGGGTGCGTTTCACTCAATGTTTATTGTCCATTCATTCGTATGTAATCCTTCTATGTTTTTTCAGCTCCTCTTTTTAAATTACTAAAAAATTAAGAGAAAATAATTAGTTTGCCTTTAATAAACTAAGTACTTTACATTTTAGCAATCAATTAGAAAACCAACTGGATTCCTTAAAAAATTAGTTTTCTCATAAGAAAGCTAATATATGATCATTACATTACATTTAATCTATTTATAATATATACTTTAGTAAATTTAATGCAATATGAGTGAACATTTCTTAGTAGTACAGTAAGCAAATAAAATTAGACATAAAAAAAGAGATTTTGGTTTTCACTTTATAATAGTATTAAGATTCGAGATATGCAGAAACCATTCAAATTACGGGTGGATAGCTTAAGGGAGGTTGAAATGGAAGAAAGGTCTTAAAAAAAAGTTTCTATAAATCTTCGGTAGTTTCTACACTTCTAGTAGGTTCTAAAAAGGACCATCATAGTAGTCAGTGCTTAAGTTTTACCCGAAATATATTTTTTTTAACTGAGATACCAGATTTTTCAACAATAATCTAATAAATTATTATCTTCTGACTACTTGGAATGGGCTTATAGGATTCAGAATAACAGAAACCATCAAAACGATGCATAACTCGACAAATTTGCGGCAAAATTAATTGTTCATTTACCATTTTCAATCCCCTGTAAATTTTAAAGGGTTCCTTATTTGGGCGGACTCTGCAGATCTCAAGTCTGCAGACTATTGATACCAAATTAAAACCGAATTTTCAAGAAGGTGCTAATTTTGTTCTATATTTCCTTTAATTTTAAAGTTTTTCTGGTATTAAAATTACCACACAACTACCGGAGCGAAGCCGGGCACCCTAGCTAGTAATTTGTTAATTCACAGTAACTATTGTTTAAGTATATGGTTTCTTTGAATTATTTTAAAAATGATCTAAGAAAGGCAAGTAGACTCGACGAAAGTAACTATAATGCTTTGTATTAATTATATCCTATCCTTTTTAATGCATTCAAATCAAAACTGATAAAGATAAAAAGAAACGTTTCAGCTAATCTAAAAACCAATGGGATTTAAAATAGAACTTTACGCCAAATTTAAAATTGTTTGGTAAATAATTTAGAAGGGTTAAAGTTTTTATTGTAAAATGAAAAAGGAACTAATAAAGAATATAATTGGAATAAGGCTTAATACAATAGACAGCGAAAGTGTACCGAATTAACCTTTTGCCATAATACATATTAATTAAATTCAGAATATAACACATGGTTCTACCTGAAACAGGTTATGAAAATTTCTCAAACCATTTGAAAAGACCATATGTTCTTACAGTACTACTTATCAAAACCAAAAAATTAATTTTATGAATGAAATAATCTATAACTTTTATAATAATAATGTTCATTTATCTTTATTATTAGATTTCACAGTTTTTATTTATAGCAGTGCTAATAGGGGCAATATGTTTTTAGTTAGACTGTCTTTATCTAAAACAAATAGATTCGATGTTTTCCCCACACGTAAAAAGCCGACACATACGAGGGGTGATCAAAAAGTTCCAGGACTGATTTTTTATTAATTTATTTAAAAAATCTACAGGCTATTGGACGTCGTCCCCTTCAAAGTACTCTCCTTGGGAAGCTATACATTTTTCCCAACGATGTTTCCACTGTGTGAAGGACTTTGAGAAATCATCTTGTGAAATGGTGTGTAGCTGCTCCAGCGATTTTTTTTTGTCATCTACGGACTCAAATCTCTTTCCCTTCATGGGTCTCTTAAGTTTTGGAAACAAGAAAAAGTCTGCAGGGGCAAGGTCAGGTGAATATGGAGGCTGGGGAATGACCGTCATTCCATTTTTGGTGCAGTAGTCGCGAATGAGCAGTGCGGAATGAACAGGCGCATTGTCATGATGCAGCACCCACTCACCGCTCCGCCACAACTCTGGTCTCTTCCTCCTTATTGCCTCGCGCAAATTTCTCAGGGTCAATTCTTCAGCCATCTCACGAATGGTTAGTCGACGATTAGATCGCACGAGACTGTTCAATATTGCAACATGATCGTCGTCAGTCGAAGTTGATGGGCGCCCTGAACGAGAATCATCTTCACACGATGTCCGGCCTTCGTTGAACCTTTTGTACCACTCATGACACCTTGACCGAATCAGACATTCATCACCGAAAGCCACTTGCAACATTTGAAAAGTTTCAGTAAACATTTTACCCAACTTCACACAAAACTTTACGCAAACGCGTTGCTCTTCCTTTACATTCATTTCACAAAATCGCCGAACACAAAAAACTTTTTTTTACGAAAACAGCAGTAACTTTTCAATGAAGAAGGTTATCAACAAACTGAATAAACAGCTGAGCTCAGGAAGAGTCACGCTAAACAATGCTGCCAACCGCACTGCTCTATGACACTCCATTGCCGCGCAATCTCAACAGTCCTGGAACTTTTTGATCACCCCTCGTAATTGCCCAGGGGAAAAACACGGATTTTCCAAGTCGAAACTAGAAAAAATAGATTTGGCAACTGGATGCTTCCCACCCTAAATATCGAAAAAAAATGAAATATTATGTCAATAAATCAACTTACACCGCCATCAAATTTGTAGAACTTACAAATAATCAAACTCAATCGTATATAATAAGCATTTAATTTGCAATAAAAGAAATATTGAGGCCAATAATCGAATTATAAACTATCCTATCTTTTAAGTTGGACAAAACTACACAAATGAGCCAAATTTCATCAAAATCGGTTGAGTAGTTCCTGAGTTTACCGTCAGGACACAATATTTTTATATATATAAAGATTTTTTCCAAAGAGTAGAATTTCAAAAGATATAATATTAATTATGGGAGATGTATAAACAAATTAAATAAATAAAGCTTAATATTCAGTATTTAATCATGATTAATTTTAATATAGGTTAAATGATGGTCAGGATTTTCAGTTTACAATGATTTTATTATGGTAAGCCAACGTTTCGATCCAACTTGTGGATCTTCATCAGGGCTAAAAGAAAACAAATATATGAGTATCTATGCTAGAGGGTGACAATAAATGGATACATTACAGAACTGATAATAATATAAAAGATGGTGTATACATGAATGTTAAAATAAGAGGCTGGTTTACAAGATAAAATAGAATCTGATATTTACCTACTGAGTCCAGGTGGATACTAAGACTATAGGTAAAAATAAGGTGAGAGGTAGTGGTAGGGGTTAGTTAATGACTTCAAAGGTTAATGACGGGGAAATCCAACGATCCTCAACGACCTCCTTGATTCTGTAATACCTAAATTCCCCAACGATATTTTTTTCATTAAAAAATATGTAGACGACCTCCTATTGATTCTCAATCCTAACTCTATCACTGATATTCTCGCCGCCTTTAACTCCTACCATCCACGTCTCCTTTTTCTCTATAGAATTGGAAACCAATTGTACCCTTTCATTCCTAGATATTTCCATTACCAGAAACCCGGACCATTCTATATCCACTAATTGGTACACCAAACCCACTTATTCTGGCCGACTCCTTAATTATTTTTCCCAACATCCACATCACCAAAAGATCAACGTCGCAAAAAACCTCATCCACCATAGCCTGACCTTGTCCAATCCACAATTTCATTGTCATAACAAAATCCGCCTGAAAAATATCTTACAATCTAACGACTTTCCTGAGCACTTAATAAAAACACTTATCAATAACAATGCTAAAACTCAAAATCTCTCTAAAAACTCTTCACAACCTCCGATTTCTACTTTCCAATACAGATCTATCCCATATATCCCCATTCTCTCAAACAAAATTAAAAAATCCTTCTCATCGAGTTTCCCACACATGCGCCTAGTATTAAAAAATAAAAATAAATTAAAAAATCTTTATACAAAACTCAAAGACCCTGTACCTCTCCTATACAAGTGTAATGTAGTTTATCGTATCCAGTGCTCCACGCCTAATTGCAACAGTTGCTATATCGGTGAAACCAAAAATTATTTAAAAAAACGTATTTATCAACATAAATACAGTATTTCCACGCGTAATTCGTCTACATCTAAATTAGCAGAACATGCCATTGCCCACAACCATTCCTTCGACTTTGAGAACCCCTCCATATTAGCAACTGTATCTAACCACGACAAACGTCTCCTCTCAGAATCCATTTTCATCCATCTAGAAACAAATAACCCGGTAAATCACAAAACAGATAAAGAGATAATTTCATCCACTTATTCTAACATTTTCCGCATCCTCAAATCCTAGTTTTGATTTCATAGGTACCTGCAATTATCTCTTTACCTCGTGTACTATTATTATTTTTTGTATTGTATGCTTCTTTCTGTATATTTTCCAAATATTTTATGCATTGTTACATTATTTATTATCTCATTTTTATGTTATTATTGAGTCCGGACACAACTATTTGTATACAATACCATCTACTTTGTTAGTTTTTAAATATTTTTGTTCACTCAGTTGTCATGTGCCTTCACTTCAAAAGCGTTGGATTTCCCCGTCATTAACCTTTGAAGTCGGCAAACTAACCCCTACCACTACCTCTCACCTTATTTTTACCTTTAGTCTTAGTATCCACCTGGACTCAGTAGGTAAATATCAGATTCTATTTTATCTTGTAAACCAGCCTCTTATTTTAATATTCATGTATACACCATCTTTTATATTATTATCAGTTCTGTAATGTATCCATTTATTGTCACCCTCTAGCATCGATACTCATATATTTTTTTTCTTTTAGCCCTGATGAAGATCCACAAGTTGGATCGAAACGTTGTCTTACCATAATAAAATAATTGTAAACTGAAAATCCTGACCATCATTTAACCTATCGTAATTGAAGAACAGTTGACCATCTCTCATCTCTATTATTAATTTTAACAAAACAACAGCAGTTTACCCATAGGTTTAGATTAACTTTAAAATAAGCAAACCAAGTTATGGTGGTTACAGCTAAACCAATTGCTGACAAAAATCCTAAGTCATCTAACAGCCATCACACTAAACTTTTATTAAAAATTTTAAATAATAGGGTCGTAAATAATAATTGTACTTAATTCACAAGACATAATTCATAAATGTTTTCTCCTAACAGGAGAAATCACCTCACTATTAAGGTGGACGGGGGAAAGACACTACATATTGTATGCCCATCTATTTGTTTCTGGATTACTACTTAAATACAGCTTATTTTCGAATAAATGATATGCCGCCGCACACTGGGAAAATTTTGTGATTCAGCGGCCAAATATCTATAACTCCTGACCAAATTTGCTTAATCGAATTCTTTTTTCATTACTGAGCAAAATATTTTCTTGATCAGTGCCATTAAAAAGAATATAAATCCCATCCCTGTATTTCATTCATATTAATTTTTATATGAATCCTTTCTTCACTTTAGTTTAAATAAAATAGCTTATTAGGTACAGGGTTATACATAGAGAATGAAATGAGTCAGTATTATTAGCTGTTGAGCTTTCTTCTTGTATAAATGTCTTTTTCAGGCATTTGCTCTTTTTGAAAGATTTTTAAATAATTAATGTCTGAGGAAGAAAAAAAAAATCAAAAAAATTAAATTAAAAATAACCTGCTCTTTTAGGAATTTTGATGGAAAAAAATATTTTCAAATAATTCAACTAGAATTATATTTTATGATTTAGTTTAATCCCAGGCCGAAAATAAATTAAATGTTCAAATATAAGAATTTAAATATTGAAATCGATATAGGCGGGCGCAATCGACTATAGGGTGCGCTAGTAGTTTTGCAAAACGTCGGAAAGAACCGGGATAGCCATAGTTGATGTGATAGAGATATTTAGTAATTTTAAAAGACCATTAATTGAAGGTAAGGCTATCCTTGATGCAAATCACATAATAACATGTGGAATAATATCTAAAAGTAAAAAAACAGTTATTTTGCAAGCCTTGTGCCTTCAAACTAGCAATCTTAAAGGACTGCCCCATCAAATAAAAGTGGAAATCAAATTTATTAATAATAAGCAATTTTCTTGTCATTGTACGTGTAAATCTGGTAGTTCTGGTAAATGCAAACACATCATTGTAACTTTACGTTTTTCGGTTAGTAATAACATGAATTACCTATTCATACAATCATTGTTATGACAGCTTAGATTCTTTTTCATATTATTTATTTATTTTCAAAACTTTCAGGCTTCGCATTGAAAACTTGGAAAAATTAAGAACAACGGATGTAAGACAAAAATGGGGAAAATTAAAAAACAAAAACAAATATGACACTATGGTCCCAATGTTATTTGCATAAAACTAACATTTTGGAATAATAAAATGTCAAATACTAATATTTACCTGGATAAATATAATCACCTTCTTTAAAATAAAGACTACATATCGTCATATGTTAAGAAACAGGCTTATCTATTCTTAATTTTACAATACACTCTTTAAGAAGCTTTTTATTTTTTGGAAATAAATGGAATGACACGTCTTTTGATTTTCTAATTGAACACTGAGGGACCGAGCAATACCTATAAGACATTTTTCAAATAATTTTTTGCTCAATCGGGTTTTAATTATGGAAAAATAAATTAAAAACGCCTAAAAACCCTATGAATCCCAGGTAATGGCCCCGCTTTTATCCCCGTTTCTCTAGTTCCTGTAAAGTAGCAGCACCGTCGCTTGCGCCCGCCTATATCACCGACATAATTTGGTCAGGAGTTATAGATTTTTCGCAGTGGCATCACAAAATTTTGTGTCGAAAATGTGCGTCGAAAATGTCTCAACGAGCTCTATAAGTATAAAGAGACGAGAATTTTTAGGTACAACTGTTTTCCAAGTTAACCCTTTAACTGCGGAGGTAGCGGTGCGTGAGGTGGTCCGCAGGTGCGGAGTACTTTTACGCCATTCAAGCTTTCGCATCTTATATATTTTGTGAGCTTGATTGATCCTCCACAAATTCCTTCCTCACTAAAAACACTTCCTAAAAAATACCTTCCTCACTTTTCTTACCGGACCGTTAACCGGCATTGGTGGATATTAGATACAGAAATAAATACCTTTAACCTCATAAATCATGTTTATTTCACATCTAACAATCGTTTCATAACAATCGAATTAAACGTACGAATTAACAATAATATTTACATTCCGTAATTAAAAATACAAAATTATAATAATTGATATGTCACATCTCCTCCCCATCTTCTTGAGCTGTGAATCTCTCCCTGAGTTGGTCTGGATGCCTTCTCTGCGTCTTCCCATTATCTATCACCCAGTAAAGTGTGTTGCCTTCTTTCTTTTGTACTCGACCTTCTACGTATCTTTTACCAGATGGGTTTAACACCCATACTGCATCTCCGTTTGGGTTTCATCCGCCCGTTCAAGAGTGGAAACCAGTGTAATAACTTTTTCCAAACTGCTATCAACTCGCGGAAACTGACGAAGTAACTCCCTTTGCCAGTTAGGGTTATTAATTCCTACTATAACCTGATCACGGACTCGCTCGCTCAGCGGGCCACCAAACTGACACCCAGAAGCTAGTCTCTTTAGTATATTAACGTAGTGTGTTACTGTCTCGCCCTCATCACGAAATCTGCGAGTAAATGTAATTCTTTCGCCAATTGGACAAGATGTTTTCCCGTAATAATTATCTAAAACAGATACAATGTCAATATAAGTATAATAACTCACCGGCTCAGGCCTGAAGTGGTCTACTACTACTCTGAACGCCTGAGGTCCCACTTTAGAGAGAAGAATGTCTCGTCTCTCATTATCGTCAAGTACGCTGTGAATGCGAAGTTGCCTGTAGTACTGCCAGTCCTCTTCTTCAGGAAGGAAAAGGCCAAACTGTAAATGTCTAGAAGACCCACGGTTCCGGCCAGCTAATAATTACCTTCCTGAGTTGTCTTCAGTATCTGAATGTTGATTCTCGCGCAAGGAATCTTCATTACCGTACGGACTGGTTGCATTACTGATCTTCTTCTGTCTTCTGTTGCCCTTTTATCCAGCAGCGCCAATATTAGATACAGAAATAAATACCTTTAACCTCATAAATCATGTTTATTTCACATCTAACAAGTTTCATAAGAATCGAATTAAACGTATGATTCAATTAACAATAGTATTTACATTCCGTAATTAAAAATACAAAATTATAATAATCGATATGTCACAGTGGAGTTAAAAACTGTTTAAAAATAAAACGCTACCCCCATCACTAGCACCCGTTACGAGCTACAAAAGCTCTTCCTCAACCTATATTTTTTTCGCCATCACAACTATTTCACAACACAAGTTTGTGCCACAGTAGTTGCAAATAAATAAAGGGTAAATTGACAGGTCTATAAAGATTTGATATCAGGCAAACGGTTCTATTATTTACAGAAAGCTGAAAAGCAACCTTGTATCAAGGAAATATAGCAAGGAAAAAAAACAAAGAACAATCATATGCCCTATAGCGCTAAAGGGGAAATATTGTAGTTTCCAAAAAATCAATTGTTCTTTGATGTATCCAATGTCGAATTGCAGGTGTTGAATCATTTGCCGTTGAAAAATTGCCGACTTTCGATAATCGGTTTTAGCAAAAAAAAATCTGGTGCGTGCGCGCAACACAAAACTTTCACTTACCAACTTACTTAGATTAGAAATTAATGCGTTTTGTTAATTGCCACTTCTCAAATGCACAGAACGGCTTTAATTATGAACAATGGTCTGTCATCAAAGGCGTACTCCGCATTCTTTTTTTCTCCTCTACATGTTTTCTTTATTGTTATCTTATCTCATATTTAGCCATTTCTTATTTTTAGGCGTAATGAGAGACAGTTAATTTCTCCATATAAACAAAAACAAATGTACTTTATAGGAAACAAAAAAATAAACAAACAAAAAAGGCCCCTACCCAATTTAAGCCCCCTCAGAACATTTTAATACTGATAAAGCTTACCTAATATTAAAGAACATCTAATTTTCATTGAACATGACGAATTTGATAACAATCGTTAAAGCCGTTTTTGAGATCATCGAAAAAAAGGTAAAGATTGGAAAAAAATTATGAAATAAAGTGCCCCTTCCGTTTGACCAATTTTGATGAAATGTTGGCTATCACATCTTTGGCCTATACATACATCAAATACCCAGTTTGATCAAAATCGTTAAAACCTTTCTTGAGTAAATAAAAACACGTGAAAATGATACAAAATTTATTAAGTGAAATGCCCCCTCCGGTTGATCAATTTTGATGTAATGTTGGCTATCGCATCTTTGGCATATACATACATCAAATACCCAGTTTGATCAAAATTGTTAAAACCGTTTTTGAGTAAATAAAAAAAAACACGTGAAAATGATACAAAATTTATTAAGTAAAGTCCCCCCTCCGGTTGATCAATTTTGATGAAATTTTTACAGTCATATCTCGGGCATATAGATAGATCAAATACTCAGTTTAATCAAAATCGTTAGAGCCGTTTGAGAAAATCGAAAAAAAAACTTAAAAAGTTATTAAATAAAGTACCCCCTCCCTTTGAGCAATTTTGATGACATTTTTGCTGTCACATCGCGGGCATGTGTTTATAGTTTTTGAGCTAGTCTGTTCACACACACACACACACACAGACACACACTCACACACACACAGACCATTTCGCGGGACTTGGTTAATTGGACTCAGGGGACCCCAAAACGTGTATTTCTGTTGAAAACCGGAAGTCGAAATTTTTCACGATCGCAATACTTACCACTTACTATATATTTCATATATAGGTAAGTGAAAGTAAAAATTCGTATTCACAAGACGGCCATTTTATTTTTCATTGGCTTAATGATGGTGACCTTTAGTTTTCACTACAGGGCATTGGATGTATTAATTTTATATACATAGCATTTAGAATTAAATGAGTCAACTTTTTTAATGGAATAATAACAAACATGTCGGTTTATATGTATATATTTATTGTAAATAGATTAATATGTGTCCGAGTTAAGGTCTGGCCACACATGTCCGCACCGGATCCGCACCGTAGCAATAATACAGGTTATGTTCAGAATATTTTTAATTTAACTTACATATTACCTTCAGTTTTGCCTAAAGTTCAAGCCACACATGTCAGACACAGGCCACTTCAGGCATAACTAAAGGTAATATGTAAGTTAAATTAAAAATATTCTGAACATAACCTGTATTATTGCTACGGTGCGGATCCGGTGCGGACATGTGTGGCCAGACCCTTATTTTGTATACTGTTATGTTCGCGACATGAGAGTTCGGATGTCTTCTTTCATGAATTCACAGAAGTTTTCATAATCAATCTTTCTTATCTTTTTCGGATCTCTTTTTTCAAACATCCCTTCTATGCGCGGGCTGCAAGCAATCAAAAAACCAAGATGGACTAGAATTTCCCTAAGTTCATGCAATTTGATTTTACCGTCTTCATCTTTATCATAAAGGCAAAACACTTGTTTCAATCTTAGGTCATCTACAGGTTGAAACTGCTTCTCAAAATGGGCGACGATGTCTGGGAAGGAAAGATATCCATCGCCATCCTTGTCCACCTCAGCAAACAGCTGCAATATATTTAATAATTATTTAGTATATTTTTAAAATAATTGAAGCGGGGAAATGCAAAAGGGTCTAAGTGCCAAAAAATAATGCAAAGGTTTTTTTTTTTTTTGCCAATTGGGTATAAGCAGGGGTCGAGGTCATTAACCTTTTTTAATAAGTTTCATTTTAAGGTGCCTTTACATTCAAAGAACCTAACCTTCGAACCTTGCCGTACCGACGTGAAGCGAACAGTCATTTATACTTCACGTGACGTTAAGCGAACCAATATGGCTGACGCACCCAACGCTAGCTTATGATAAATATATATGATTATCAATATATTTTATATTATCTGAAAAATAAAAAAAAATAGGAGACCAATTACAACGTTTAGTATCACAAATAACTCCTGTCACTTAGGAAAAACCCAAATCAAAAGTGACACTAGCGCTACCCCCGAACCCAGGCGAACAGATGAAGTACCTAGAACACCGGAACAGTCGACGTGAAGGCTTCACGAAGGTTGTTCGAGGGTGGTGTTCGAAGGTAAAGTTCTTAAGAGTGTAAAGGCACCTTTAAAAGTATTTGAAAAAGTTATTATGAAAAAGTTTTCAAGCATATATTAGTATTCAAGTTTTCACTTTATGATAACAGTTATTCTTCAAAGAGGTTAAGGTTAACCTAAACGTGCCCGACGGAGGGTTATGTTAAAGTTGGGGTGTCAATAACTGTACTGAGTGTCAATAACTGAATGGTTTACCCTATCAGTTTTTTTTTCTTTTTTAATACCTAATTTAACATAATGTTCATCTAATTTTAGTATGTCCCACGATGCTTATATATGTTTAAATTGACAGCATTGATCTTTCGTTTAATAGTAGTAACTAAATAAATAAAATGATAATAGTACATACGCAATAGAGTTCCCTGCTATCCAATGATCTACCCATTGTGCGTTGAATAAAATAGTTGAATTGGGACATATTTATAAGTCTATCTTCATCATCGTCCTCTTCATCGAAATTGTGCTTCATGATTGCTATTTCAGCATCTGTGTAATTTGTGTCGAATGGATGACCTTCCGTACAATAGCATTTTCCAATGTTTACCGAGGGATAAATATATTTAAGTGGGCAGGCCCCGAACCTCAAACCGGCTCGTAAAAGTGTTTTCCCCATTAGCATCATGTTTCACAATTGTTTTGATTTTGGAACGGACGATGAAATAGAGTTATTGACGGTAATTTTTAATTTCAGGCATGAAATTATTTCCTCTTGACATGTTAGTGTGTGATTTCAATGAAAGAGCTACATTATTGTGAATTTACATTGTGATTACTGGCTCCCATCACAGGTGATTGCATCCAATCATCTGTTTTTTTTTAGGTAAATAATTATTTACCTGTTGTAATTTTACAGGTATGTTCGAACTAGCAATTGACAAATATTTCGCAAACGCCTTCATTCATTTAATGCATTGATGCACATACGAAATATTTAAAGACCACACGCTAAGAACGTGTTCAGTCACATTTTTCAAATTGTATAGGAGAGCAAAAAGAGAGGTTAAATCTTGTATTGAACGCAACCTTGTAACTGTAAGTCAATGGGAAAAAATAGTCAATGCCCAATATATTTTCAAATAATGGTAATGTTAATAAAAATACAATATATTATTTGTTAGTCCAAAAAGAATCAATGACCAAAAAAGAATTGTAATCGCGTGTGCCCTCAAAAAAGAATTGTAAATATCTCAAGGACTGAACCCGCTGTTTTCGTGTGAACTACACATATATGTAGTACTCGAAATGGATATCTATGTTTACTATAATGCGCTATAAAACAATAGGCGGGCTCAAGCGACGGTGCTGCTTCTTTACAGGAACTAGAGAAACGGGGATAAAAGCCGGGCCATTACCTGGGATTCATAGGGTTTTTTGGCGTTTTTAATTTATTTTTCCATAATTAAAGCCCGATTGAGCAAAAAATCATTTGAAAAATGTCTAATAGGTATTGCTCGGTCCTTCAGTGTTCAATTAAAAAATCAAAAGACGTGTCATTCCATTTATTTCCAAAAAATAAAAAGCTTCTTAAAGAGTGTATTGTAAAATTAAGAATAGATAGGCCTGTTTCGAAACATATGACGATATGTAGTCTTCGTATTAAAGAAGGTGACTATATTTATCCAGGTAAATATTAGTATTAGACATTTTATTATTCCAAAATGATCGTTTTATGCAAATAACATTGGGACCATAGTGTCATATTTGTTTTTCTTTTTTAATTATCCCCATTTTTGTCTTGCATCCGTTGTGCTTAATTGTTTCAAGTTTTCAATGCGAAGCCTGAAAGTTTTGACAAATAAATAAATAATATGACAAAGAATCTAAGCTGTCATAACAATGATTGTATGAATAGGTAATTAATGTTATTGCTAACCAAAAAACGTAGAGTAAAGTTACAATGATGTGTTTGCATTTACCAGAACTACCAGCTTTACACGTACAATGACAAGAAAATTGCTTATTATTATTAATAAATTTGATTTCCACTTTTATTTGAGTGGAAGCAGTCCTTTAAGATTGCTAGTTTGAAGGCACAAGGCTTGTAAAATAACTGTTTTTTTTACTTGTAGATATTATTCTACATATATTTATGTGGTTTGCATCAAGGATAGCCTGCCCTTCAATTAATGGTCTTTTAAAATTACCAATTATCTCTATCACATCAACTATGTCTATCCCCGTTCTTTCCGACATTTTGCAAAACTACTAGCGCACCCTATAGTCTATTGCGCCCGCCTATATTCACAAAATATGGACTGAACACGTTCTTAGCGTGGGGTCTTCACTTGTCAATGTGTTTAGATACTTGTTGGAGTATACCGTACCTTAGAAATTTAAAAGTAAATTAAATTGGTGAATAAACATAAAAAGGCATAATTAATGAATTCAAAACAATGTGTTGAAGGTTGGGAATCGATATTATTTACTCTTTTTTTTTTCCATATCATATGAAAATTTTGACGAATTTCAAAATAAATAGTTCAGTTCCAATTTAACAGTTTATGAAACCTATTAAGTGTCTTTACAAATGTTAGCTCTTTGGTATACTGACGTCACATTAATAGGTCAAGTTAATATATTCTGTTCGGTTAATAATTATTTACTAGCTGACACGTTCGCACTCTAACCTTCTTAAATCCTACTTAATTAAAGAACACACCGTATATTTAGTCTCCTATAGTAAGTATTTAGTGGGCCATGGGCATTGGTTAGGTTCCAAAATCACTTCCAACTTCTTCCATCTTATTCAAGATCACGGGCATCACCGGCAAGGGGGGGAGCGCGCCCCACCCCCAAATATTTTCGCCGGTGCCACTACCTAGTCTCTAACTGAGACATAAATTGGTAAGTTTTAAAAGACCAATGCCTTCAAACATCTTGGTACTTTTCTGTTATAGCCACGCCTAGAGAAAATGTTTTTAATTTAGTTAGTACATTGCTTTTAGGAGAAGCAGGGTTATCGCCAGTGTTGCTAGGGAGGTAACTAAGAGTTAATTTCACAACTATTCGCTTACTGGCAACACTGTCAGGAGAAAACAATTCCGTGCCGAATAATTTGTTTTGACTAGATAATTAATCTCGTTAAATATGGTTGAGTATAGGCGGGCGCAATCGAATATAGGGTGCGCTAGTAGTTTTGCAAAATGTCGGAAAGAACGGTGTAAGACCTAGTTGATGTGATAGAGATAATTGGTAATTGTAAAAGACCATTAATTGATGAGCAGGCTATTCTTGATGCAAACCACATATTTACATGTGGAGTAATATCTAAAAATAAAAAAACAGTTATTTTACAAGCCTCGTGCCTTTAAACTAGCAATCTTAAAGGACTGCCCCATCAAATAAAAGTGGAAATCAAATTTATTAATAATAATAAGCAATTGTCTTGTCATTATACGTGTAAAGCTGGTAGTTCTGGTAAATGCGAAAACATAATTGTTACTTTACTCGACGTTTTTCGGTTAGTAATAACGTTAATTACCTATTCACACAATCATTGTTACGACAGCTTAGATTCTTTGTCATATTATTTATTTATTTGTCAAAACTTTCAGGCTTCGCATTGAAAACATGGAACAATTAAGCACAGCGGATGTAATAGAAAAATGGGGAAAATTAAAAAAGAAAAACAAATCTATGACACTATGGTCTCAATGTTATTTGCATAAAACTAGCATTTTGGAATAATAAAATGTCAAATACTAATATTTACTTGGATAAATATAGTCTCTCTCTTTAAAATAAAGACTACATATCGTCATATGTTTCGAAACAGGCTTATCTATTCTTAATTTTACAATCCACTCTTTAAGAAGCTTTTTATTTTTTGGAAATAAAAGGGAATGACACGTCTTTTGACTTTCTAATTGAACACTGAGGGATTGAGCAATACCTATTAGATATTTTTCAAATGATTTTTTGCTCAATCGGGTTTTAACTATGGAAAAATAAATTAAAAACGCCAAAAAACCCTATGAATCCCAGGTAATGGCCCGGATTTATCACCGTTTCTCTAGTTCCTGTAGCACCGTCGCAGAAGCAGCACCGTCGCTTGCGCCCGCCTATCAGTATAATTTAAAAAATATTTTTAGGAATATTTTGGATGAGGAAACTGCGGTCAGCTTTTTTCAACAGCATAATATTATTCCTGAAATGAGAATATATAAAAATAACCATGAGATGAAGTTAACATTTGAAGGTAAAATTAAATGGAGGTGTCATATAAAAACGTGCAGACAAGAGATTGATTGTATTCAGAAAACATGTGTTTTATTTATTTAAAGCAACGTACTAAGTAAATTAAAAACATTTTCTCTGGGCGTGACTATAACAGAAAAGTACCAACATCTTTAAAGGATAACATCGTTAAAGGAGGAATTAGATGTTCCTGCAGTTGTTTTTAGGCCTTCAAATTCCACTTTGAGCCTCCCGAAATTTCTAGAAAGTTCCTACCGGCTAAGTCCGTAGGACTCGTTGCCCGACAACGATAGCGGTCCCTCAGGCTTGCTAGAGGGTGTGACTTTTTGAGTGAGGTTCAAACGCTCTCCTCACTTATTTTTTAGTTCCCCCAAACACCTAAAAGATTCATGGATCTCCCTAAGGTGAAACATTCATTATCCGGAGGTAAACTAGTTCCCCGTTCGGTTCTCCGGGTGGGGAATGCTTTAGGGGTTTTATAGCGCAAGTTGAAAAATATAGGTTGAAGTTTATGGGCGTGGAACTTAGGAATTTGAATACAGCGGGTGGGTAAAGTCTGCCGCGAATGAGGTTATGGGGTGTAGTTAAGATACTGTAGATATCTACGGAGAAGAGCGGAAACTGTTGTCTAGGCACCAAACTTATGATTAGAAATAGGTTACTTTCCGCGTTGAGGGACATTCAATTTTACGGAGATAGGTTATCGGTGGCTGTATTGCAGGGGCGGTGGTCTAAAATCGCTTTGATAGTGACGATGAAGTTAAATAAGAATTTTATGAAAAACTAGAATCGGTTTCTGATAAACTACCACGAAGCTACATGATTCCGAGAGACCCGAAGGTAGGGAGGGAACAAGTAGGTATATTATCCTACGATCAGTAAAGGAAGTTTACATGAATGTAGCAATGATAACGAAATACGGCTAATAAATTTTGCCATCTCGAAAAACTTTATAATCAAAAGTACTACGTTTAAACCTAAGATATACATAAATATACTTGGACGTCACACGATTCAGATGACGATTTTGCTGATATTAATGCAGAAGGGAATACGTTTAAACATCTAGAGAAGTTTACATATTTATGGGCGATCGTAACTAGAAAAGAGGAAATCAAGGCTAGATTAAAAGCTGGTAATACTTGCTACTTTTCAGTAGCGAAGTTGCTTAGCTCACGCCTTCTGTCCCGAAAATTAAAAATTAGGATATACAAAAAGATTATCTTTTCAATGGGTGCATAGCGTGACCGACATTACTGACATAGTGTTATGAGGAACAGCTTAGGGTTTTTGAAAATAAAGTACTGCGTAGAATACTTGGACCGCAGAGAGATGAACTAACCGAAGAATTCAGACGCTTAGAGATTACACCGATCTGAGCTAAGTGTACCCGGTGAATATAATTGGCGTGATAGCAGCGAAACGAATAAGATGGTCGTGTAAAACTTGCGAAACTTAGTAGTGAACGAATTCCGAAAAGATTAATAAGCATGGTGCCGAATTGAAAACGTCCGTGAGGTAGGCCGCAACGTAGGTGGGAGGATTGTGTTAAGGAAGATTTTTAGGAATTTGGTCTGAATGGCGGTTTGGGAGTTATGGTGTCGGCATCGAACCTTCGGGTTCATAAAGCCTTTATTATTACTAAAATTATATTGAAATTGGTTAGATTAACTAAAAAAATAGAACCAAAAATATGTGCTTTCACTCTTAGCTTATAATTAATCTCCCCTTTTCATAATATGTCTTTCTATCTCTCTGTCCTACATGGACTAGATCTTACTTATAACATACATACATATAACACACAGAACTTGGTTCATTTTCAAGAGTGAAGTCGTGGTTAAGTCTATTGCTTGGTTTCTGCCAAGCAATAGAACTTGGTACCTCGGTCCTCGTTACGAAAGTTTCTCCACCATAATTCAATACCCAAAAAAAAATATGCCCCCTTAAAAAATGTTGATGGTGTAAACTGTGCCATACACTCCCCCCCCCCCCCCTCCCCGTTCTGAGAACCCTTTGTGTCTCCACTGTTGAAATATCAACACCAGTCCTTTCATTCCCAAAACTTGGCTCCTCTCTAGAACATATTTTTCAAGCATCAGCAACTCCACTCTATCCTTGTTATCACTACTGTGAGAGCGATTGTCTTATTTTGATGTGGAATAACTTTTAAGTATATTATCCCTAGAATTACCGACCTCTCCCAGGTCGCACGGATTACCAAGGGGGGGCTCCTTGAGCCCACAACCTTAAAAACCTTTTATTTTGCTTCTATAATTTTTTTAAATTTTTTATTTCTATTGGATTATGTTTAATGAACATTTCTTGTGACACCTGTGAAAAAAAAAAAATAAATAAAGTTCGGATGGGGAAAAAAAGGATGACTTTAAATTAAAAATAATTTTATTCTACTAGAGGAACATATCTAAACATTGTTAGAATAAAAAGTTATCTATATCTAAGTTATTATAACATTATAATTGAATAATAATTTAAGAAAATCTAATTATCAGATTCGTAAATGCAATTATCGGTGCTTTTGCACATGCTCCATGGCCTTCACTGAAGATCTAGGAATGCCCACAAGATTTTCACTCCTTTCAGCAACACACAATTTTACTAAACTCTCAGATAGTTCAAATAAAAAATACTTTCTACGGCCAGCACTATTTCTTCTCCATGTTGTGTTTTTAAGAGTAAATACTGTATAAGAATTGAGAGCTGTTATGTCCAAGAGGGAGTAGAAAAGAGATAACGGCCACCTTTTACATGAATATTGTCTCACCATGGAATCGATTGTATCTATTCCTCCCAATAATTATAACCATCTCAGTAATATATTTTTATATAAAAAAAAATTATAAGGGGAGAATATTTTTTATTGGAAAAAAAAACTTGAGAAGGTATGTTAAAATTATATCAAAGTAATTATTATTTGAGCAATATAATTAATAACACTTGAATTACTAAGGAATTCATAAAATATCAATAATATCCTATTAAAATTGGGTGATAGGGAACAAAAACAAAAAGTTGTGGGCTCGAGGAGCCCCCCCCCCTTGGTACTTCTAGGGTTAAGTATAAGTATAATCACATAGGGTGATGCCTTCATGGAATTTCACACTAATTTTAAATTTGAATATAAATTTTACATTAAAATACTGAAGTTTATTTTTTTTATTGTTTCAGACTGAAACTACAGTTGCAGAGACACTTTATAAAAACAAATCCAGTTTAGAGGCTATTTTTCGAATTATTGATAAAGATAATTCTGGTATGTATATCTAATTATTCTGCTCAGTGTTTTATTTAACATTCAAGAGATGTTTATTTGAAATAGTTACAATAATGATCTGGATAATAGTACCTTGGCATCTTTGTCTCTAAATAGCATCCCCAAGATTTTTCCTTGAGTTTTTCAAGTGGAAATATTGAAAATGTTGAGCATATTACTCCCTAATTTTGTAATGAGAATGAAAATTTTAGATTTTTTCCCTAAACCTTATTGCTGAAATGAAAAAATTGTGTGAAAATTAATCATTTATCGTTTTTATTCCAGAAAAAAAAAAATCCTTGTTTAAAATAAATCACTCACTCACTCACTCCTTATAGGACTTGGGCCTCTGTCACCATTCTTCGCAGTCTCCAGCGAGGCTCCTCTAATTTCTGATCCTCAGTTTTCTTCAAGTCTTCCTCTAGGACGTCCATCCACCTACGCCAGGGTCTGCCCCTTTTCCTCTTCCCTCCCGGTGTAACATTTAGCAACATTTTAGGCAGCCTATAGGGCTCCATTCTTTCAACTTATCCCAGCCATCTTAGTCTGCCATTCTTGACAGCACATAGGATATCAGGCTCCCCATACAATTCCGTTAGTTAGGCGATGCTTCTGATTCTCCACCTGTGCTCTTCTTTGACGGCTTCAAAGATCTTCCTCAGGACTCTTCTCTCCCAAACCAGGAGAGCTCTTCTGTTTTCCTTGGTCAGAGTCCACATCTCACTGCCACACGTTACCACTGGTCTAATTATCGTTTGGTATAGCATTAGCTTTGCTTTCCTAGAGAGGCTTTTGTATCGGAGAGCTTTTTGCAGGGCATATAGACATCTTGTTCCTGCTACAATTCTGCCTTTAATTTCAACTTCTAAGTTGTTACTCTCCTTCACTACTCCTCCCAGGTACTTGAATGTTCTGCAGTCGTGAAAGACGTTTTCTCCCAATTCAACAACCTCTCCTCTCTGCCCAGTTTGTCTAGAGGTTTACTTAACCTTAGTCTTTTCAAAATTTATTTTTATCCCCAAATCTTGTGCTGTTCTTTCAAATTCTTCTACAGCACCGGCCAATGCCTTATTGGCTCTCTCTGTGATGACTACATCATCAGCATACACCATGTGTTGTGTGATCCTATTGTAAAGGGTGCCACTTGGGTTCGCCCTTATACTCCTAATGGCAACTTCAAGGGCGAGATTAAATAGCACTGGTGATAATGGGTCCCCCTACTTAAGCCACTGTTAACCTGAAAGCAATTTGAGATGCCTGCTTTAGTTTTAACCTTGCAACATGTCCTTTCCAGGGTCATCTTCGTCAACCTTATTAGCTTGCTATGTATTTATAGTGACTGCAATGCCTGTAGCAGTTTTCCTCTGTCCACACTATCATATACCAGTCAGTGATAAATATACTTTGCGAATAAGTTGAATTTCATTTTTCAGGTTACATATCTCTTGAGGAGTTCAAGGAGGCTTGCCAGCTGATAGGAGAACATTTGGACCAACCGCAAGAAGAGGCCATCGACATATGCAAATCCATGGACATGAACAAAGATGGATTGGTGGACTTGAACGAATTTTTGGAAACTTTTAGGCTTGTTGAAAATCAGCACTCATTGGATATGGAATTCGACGAAGAAGATATTTAATTTCTTTCTGTTGTTTTCTCCAATTTATCAATTTTTCTAGTCATTGTTACAATTTTATCACCTTTTAACTCATTAAATTTTTTAAAGCTCTGAGCTTCTGTGATCTATTTTTATGAACTTATTTAAGGTTACTTGAATCTAGAAATGGGAGCATAAATTGTAGTATTAGTAAATTTAAATTTACTCAATTCTTTTATATTATAAAATATATATATATATATTTGTCATAAGCTTATGCCATCAGCATATTTCTTATAAAATATACCAAAAAAAAAATTAACCAAAAAAATATTAAAATTATTGAGCATTTATTGGTAAATTAATAAAATTTTATTGATTAATAATTCATAACACTGAGGGTAATTAAAAATGTTGGATCTAAAAGTTGACTATATTAACAAATTATTGAAAAATAATAATCTATTGAAACCTTATAACAGTGCTTAATATTACACTGTCTTTTATGCTTTCAAGATAATGTATTTAATTATTATTATATAATATCATAATATAGGATTCTTCAATGCTCGGAAATTCAAGGAGTGATTTTGAAAATATTTTATATATTTTTTGTTGAACTATATTACAATAATTTCCCTTCTTCTTTACTTGATTAATAATTATTCACACAATTTTGTATTTATTATATTTGATACAAAGTATAAATATATTAAAAGAACTTATACTATAAAGAAATAAACTATATATTGTTGTTCTTAAAATGTAAGATAAAACTGATGATAATATACAATTTTTTTTCTGTAAACAGAAGTTTTTATTTCAAACTCAATCTATCTTGATACTTTATTGAAATGTGATGCCATAATAAATTGATCATAAAATTTTTAAAAGCCAGATGACATTGCTACTCCTATGAACTATAATTATTACGATTGTATCAGAAATTGTTACTTTCTATTATTTATTGATAGGTTGCATGGATGTGGTAGACGAATTGAAGTCACTATATTCAGAGGCAAGAAAAAGCGACCTTTGGCCGCTGACATTTTTTTTTTCATTGCAAAATATAGGAGGATTAAAATCTGAAATCATTTAAGAAACTAATGCGTCTTAGCGGCGATCAGCAATCGGAAACCCAGTAGCTCTCTTATTCGAGAGTATGGTGGGAACTGGAGTCGATGGAAAAAAAACTAATATTCATTTGGGTACCATCCCACAAAGGAATAAAGGGGAACAAGGCTGCCGATCAAGCAGCAAATATAGCTAGACTGGGCGGATCAGAAAACGCGACAATACTAAAAGAAGTCACAAAAGAGGACTGGGAATTAAATTTGGGGGTTGAGATGGAGGAACGTACTGTCCAAACTAACTAAAATAAAACTAGAATGCAAAAAGTGGACCACAAGCTCGTGAAGAGAAGAAGTTATAATTAAACATTAAACTAAACACGAATTATGCTCCTCTACGTGCAGTTCCTGGAGCTGGCGGACAAACCGTAGGAGAGGTTGGACTCCTCTGCCGTAAATGTGGCAGAGAGAACGAGACCCCATCACATGTGTTGGGTAGCTGTCCACATAACCATCTTCTGATTAATCGTCGCCATCACAGGGTTAAGCACGCCATAATGGAGATGCTGGCTGAAAAGGGGTATAAGTGTCTGGAAGAAGTATATGGCATAGACACTGACGGCTCCACCCGATATGCCGATATAATAGCATATAAGCCAAATGGTAAGGAGGTTTATATATTAGACCCAACCGTGCGCTACGAAACAAACGACAGCGAACAGGCTAAAAAAATAGATAGGGATAAGAAGAAGATCTACGAAAAATGCATACCCTTCTACAAAGATAAATTTTATGAAGAATTAGGTGATAGGGAGTTTAAAGTCACAGGGTTGTGGTTCGGTTCGCGAGGAACAATTGGTAAAGTAGCAAGGAAATTCTTCGACGTGGTGGGAATTGACCAAGAAAAACTGACCATCCTAGCTGAATCAATTCTGATTGATTCGTTAGGTATTATAAATAATCATATCTATAATTGACAACTGCTTGGCAGGCTGCATTATTTATATAAAAAATGTAAATAAGTGATATTTATGATATTTTATATTTTATTATATTGTGTTTTTTATTATATTTATTATATTTTAGTCTATTATAATTAGTCTATTATAATTGCTTTGTATTCAGCAACTAATTAGTTTTGAATTAATTTTGTTTTACGCTTGCGTTACTAAAATATGTATATTTTTTACTGATAAGAAAGCTGTGTTTTAAGCAACTCAATGTAATTGAGCAGCCCCACTTCTGTCTAGTATCAGAATTGGGCATTGCCAATTCACACACGAATGTCTTCTCCGAGGACTTGAAGCACCCACATGCCAAGAGTGTGATAATGTATCCCAAATGATGAAACCCCTTTTAATAAACTGTGCGAAATTCAAATATGTCCAGAAAAAACTAAAAATATAAAAAACAATAAGCGACCTGTTAAAAGATGATGAAGAAAATAAAGATACTTTGTTCAAATACTTAAAAGAAATAACATTCTATAACAAAATGTAATTGAACATTCCACCAATGACCCTCAAGGGAAGAGGCGAAAATAAAGAAAAAAAAAATATGCCAATATTTAAAACAAATGGCCCAGCAGTTTAGTGAGCCAGTATAACAAACTTAGCTCTCAATTTAAGAACTTTCTTCGTATCTCTCAAGAATGGAAACTTTCAATTAGAAAAACTTAAGAATAATTTTTTTAGAAGAGAAAAGATTCAACCACAGCCGGAAATCAAACCCAAGTCTAAAATATTATTAAATATCAACAGAGAAAAACTTATGGATTGCAAGAAGTTAGGAAGGAACGAACGGAGATAGGCAATAAAGACTTTTGTCTATTTGTGTCTCGGAAGAAGAAATATTTGTTTGTTTAACGTCCCTTTACGCTACTTAGGCTAATCGGATGATGCTACAGCAGGAGTCCTAAATTTTGCCTATCCAGATATAATTAGGATAGGGATCTTAAATGAGTAACTGATATCGCACAGGCTTGGCACCTCCATTTTATGTCCTATCTATGGCACAGCTAAGGATTTTTTACTCCCTTTAAAAAATCCTAGGGCCACTGCAGGATGCGAACCCGCGATTTTTAGTATTGTAGGTTGCCATGCTAACCACTACACCACAGTTGACCCCACAAAAGAAATGTATATTGTTCTATGCCTTTCAGCAATGGACAAGAAGTTGATTTCTTGATTTCTGACTTAATAGTCCTTTGCAGTAATTAAATTTTATAGTTTAACTAGAATAATATTTTTTAAATATGTTTTGTTTTAATTTGAAATTTTCATAAAATAAATACATTTTAAAAAGTTTTATCATTTATTAAAATTTATCGAAAAACGTTTTGGCATCATCTTATCCAATTATTTGCAGAAATAGTACCAATCATCTACCATGAGATAAATGCTCACAGGATAAAATAGTAGGACACTCTAGCCGAGTTAAACATCCATTTAAAAATATTTTCAGTATTCTATATTCATATATATATGAATATATATATTCAGTATTATAATTTTCTTTCAGTAATAAATATCGAAAACCAGACATAAATAAACAATAACTATTTATAAATTTTAAAAATTAACCATGATTATTGTTATTATCTATATAAATAAAGATGAAATTGGGTTTGTTTGTTTGTTTGTCCCTTATAGAAATGCATACCGTTTGTCCTAAATTTTCCAAATTTCGCTCAGTGGTTCTTTCATCCCAGGTGCGAACACCTATCCATATTTAAATTGCATAACTTCAGCCAATCTCTGGGTATATTCTTTATTGTTATAAAAATCATTATGATCCCGCTTTCACGCTATTAGAAAAATGAAATTCCCTGCGTGAAACCGGGATTTACAGCTAGTTTAAAATAAAAACTAAAATAAATATATGGTTTTTTTTTTTTTTATTCAATCATTTCCTTACTTATTTAATACATCATTCAATATTTCACTAATCTGCAATATCAATAGTAGCAAAATCATTCATGACTCCATTATTAGCTTTATAACTAATATTACTGATAGCAGCAATTGTGTTTACTTTTTATTGGTTGAGTGTTATTTTTACCGTTACAACCAATTCAACTTGACATATGCATATAAATATATATTTTTTTTATTTTATGGCACTAAAACCTCTCATACAAACCTCTTCTAAATATTATGGCCTTGTTCCTATGTCATCCGATTCCTACCCTCTAGGATGTTGCGAGTTCCTTACCATCCCACCATCTTAGCATTGATCTATCTCTTCTAATTTTTCCTTGCATCAACATAGTCAGCTATATTTTAGGCGTATAGCTACATTTTTGCCTCTGCAATCGAGGCAATGTGCTCTAAATATTTTAAGTGCCTAATTTTCATTCAGGAGCGGATTCAGCATGAACTTCAGCACTTTTTGATAGTAGGGGAGAGAGGGGTTGGTTGGCGTAGGGGGAAGGTTGGCCATTGGCTTATAGTTTCCGTCACTCCTGTTGTGACGGCCCCACCATTGTACCATGTGACCCGCTCGACCTCGGGAGTCTTGTCCTGAGTTTTCAATCCGATGCTAACAGTGTAGAGAAGAGTGTGCTTCATTGATTGATTTTACAATATGTAAGTAAATTTTTATAAGTTTAGTAAATTTGGTTTAAAGGAATGGCAAAACATTTGGCTCCGATTCTGTTCACATAGCCCCAAACTGCTTTGAAAAACCTAACCTTTCGACTAACCAGTTTCTTGTTTGATTGTGCTCCCCTGTCCTGGCAGCCATCTTTCATATGATCTCTCCAGTGGGGTTAGTTGCTCTCTTCAACGGGGGTTTGTTGGAGCAGTAGCAATTCACAAAAGTAAGGTAAACATTAACAAAGGTGAAACTACCAATTGTCTTTAGTTCCAGCTAGGAGGAATAGAGCAATTTTTCTTATGCAGGAAGTGACGACAGTTTAAACTTCTATCTTCTTTTATTGTCATTATATTTTCCCTTAAAAGCTGGTTAAAACCGATTAAAAATTATTGTACCTTTATAGTGCAGCTTTTAATAACAATAATATGTGTCAGGCAGTACTTGAATGAGATGGCTAAAGAACCCACCTTCTTGGCCAACCTGCCCCACACAGGGGGTTAATTGGCATATTCTGGATGGACGAATTCTTCAATTTTCTATATTCTTAGTATTAAATATTTATGTGGTGAAAAAAATACTTTAAGTACTCTAATACTTGGAGTTACGAGTGGTATCAGCTCTATTGGGTTTATATTAACAGGAACGACTCAACAATCAAAATAGTGAAAACTGTTGCCAACCATCCTCGCTCTCCCCTATTAGTGTTTTATTTAACGTTATTTAATAACATACGTTATACCGTTATTCAATAACATATGTCTAATTTATGAGGATAAAAAAATATATGTATGAAGGAGGTTACCTACCTAATACCTCCTAGGTTTTAAGAAACGTTGAAGTTGTTTTTGTTTATAATGAATCTGGAATAAATGAATTGTGTTCTTAAATCAGAAGAAGAGGCATTTAAGACATTTCGAAGGTTAGGAATATTGCATAAAACACGGAAATGCCAAAGAGGATGATACTTTATGAAGCTTGCTTTTCACCAAAGAAGACCTCCAGCATGCAGTTTGAGAAGTTGCAGAGACAGTATATTAAACTATCATTTTTGTTTACATTTTAATCTTTTTAAATACATTACATTAATCATGTTCTAATTTAATATTAAGATAAATCACTCTTTTAGAAATAAGTAACTGGTGTGGGTAAATTAAAAAAGACCCCCCCCCTCTCATAATAATGTGGCTGACAGCTCTATTTTTTAATGAAATTATTGCCTTTAATTAAGAAGGACTGCACTTTAAACAACCTAAAGTGTTATATTTAGGGCATAGTAACTACCTAATTGCCTTATTCACTTAAAAATACAAAACAATTGAAAAGCCAAAATATTTGAGGGGGTCAAGACCCCTGGATCCGCCCTTGATTTCATTGCTCCTACCACAACCGCATTTTGTAGCTCCAAGTTCATGTGTCCCCTCCATTCACCTCAAACTTTCATAAAATCTAAGATACAGGAGAGCAATTTTTTTTTTCAAAAATAAATAGTTTCTGTTCAGTGTTTTTTGAAGTTGTCAAACAATTATAATCATAAAGAAGAAAAAGTTGTGTAATGTTGTATTAGAAGCTATGCAATTGTGGATTTGGATATTGTTAGTATGGAAATCATATATTTTGCTCCATCGTCTTCACATTTCTACTATTATTTTAATTTTTCTTTATTTCAAGTTATTTTATAAATTTATTTTAAAAGTGCAATGAGTGTGAAATATTAAATTTGTTGAAGTTGATGACCTGTTTATGAAATGTTGAAGTTATGCACCTCTTGATGCATTAAACGTTAAACTTATTTGATGATAAAAATGGAACTGGCCATGTTTGTAATTAGAATAATTATTTTATCTAAGCAAGAATCAGAATTTTAATGATTTTAAACAAACCTTGGATTTGCTCCTTGCATTTCACTGCCCTACAGAAAAAAAAAGTTTTTTTTGGTGCCTAGAATCTTATAGCTAATTTTAACCAATAATGAAATCGGATTTTTTCTATCAGCTCTATTTTTTTATCTCCAGCTTACCAAAAACGAGACTGTTTGAATAAAAATTCAAGAAAGCCACACAAAAGAAGCTTCCAAAGTGTGAAATTGAGTCTCTTTGAAGTGTAATTGGTTTCTCTTGAAAAAAAAAAGCATTAACATTAACTTTAGTTACAAAGTGATTATGTAAATAATGTGTGCGTTTATATGGTTTTAATTAATTTAAAATGTTTTATGTAAAGAATTTTAATCTCTTTGTTTTTTTCCATCTGCTATTAACCTGCATATACATTCGAGTAATTATGTTTTAAGAGGTAAGTCACGCCATTTATATTTCTCAACAACTAAAGCTTTTATACAGGAAAACTAATGGCAAATTTGGATTTAGCGCAGCAATTATACTCAGAATCAGCTATAAAACTCTCGGCACCAAGATCACTGTAGGCCTGTGTATTGAATATTCCTACATGAAAAAAATTTGCAGTATTTTTATTTTATATCTTAAGTCTGAAAATATCTTGAATCTGATAATCATTATTTCATTTATAAGTAAAAAGATAAATTACAATTAATTAAAGGCCTTCTCAAAATAATTAAATAAATTGACATAAAATATTCTCTTAAGAACAAAGGAATTGATACCTAGTAATAACAGAATTTAATTTATTTTTTTATTTAACTACTCAATGTTATGAAATATACAAGATTTAGAAAACAGCTACCTATGAAGCTTTCATATCTATGTAGTTGTTTTAATTTCATTAAAACATTAAATATTATTACTTTAAGTAAATAAAGAATGGAATATTTTATTTATATCATGTAACTATGGAAGATTTAGATGAAGATAGTCAAACTATAAATTACAGTTTGTAAAATTATAGTCTACAATAGCCAGGTTTTCATCATAGTTCAAAACATATACTACAGAATGCGCTGCATACCCTTTTAACTTATCCTGGTGAAACCTGAATACCTACATATTCATGGAAAATAATTTAACATGAGATCCTAAATGAAATAATCCTAAATATTTTTTACATTATCAAACATTAGTATTTATTCAGGAAGTATATTATAAAACGTAAGAATTAATTATCCTTAATTTATTTTCTAATGGTAATCGTTAACAGAGTTCTTGCAATGTTGATTTACACTTAAATTATTTCGTTTTATACACAAAAATGTTCCTATTGCTATATAAAAAACTAAACCATCTAATTATTCTATCTAATTAAGGTAACTAACAAGTAATTCTATGAATATAACTTATGTACAAATATGACATCTTGCGTGGAGGGTTGGGGGGGGGGGGGGGGAGTGAATTGTTTGTTTTTACTTTCACTTATCCATATTTGAAATATATAGTAAGGGAAAATAATGCGATCGTGAAAAATTTCGACTTCCGGTTTTCAACGGAAATACTCGTTTTAGGGTCCTCTGAGTCCAAATAACCAAGTCCCGCGAAATTGTGTGTGTGTGTGCGAACGGTCTAGCTCAAAAACTATAAACCGTACGAGCCTGATATTGGGTATTTGGTGTATTTATATGCCCGCGATGTGACAGCAAAAATTTCATCAAAATTACTGAAATGGATGGGGTACTTTATTTAAAGAATTTTGTCTAATATATACGTTTTTTTTTCGATTTTCTCAAAAACGGCTCCAACGATTTTGATAAAACTAAGTATTTGATGTATTTATATGCCAAAGATTTGGTAACCAACATTTCATCAAAATTGGTCAAACGGAGGGGGCATTTTATTTCATAACTTTTTTCTAATTTATAGCTTTCTTTAAATTATCTCAAAAACGGCTTTAATGATTTTGATCAAATTCGCCATGATTAATGAAAATAAGGTGTTCTTTAATATCAGGTAAGCTTTATCGTTATTAAAATGTTCTGAGGGGGCTTAAATGGGAAAAGGGCCTTTTTTGTTTTCCTGTAAAGTACCCTTGTTTTTGTTTTTATGGAAAAATTAACTGTCTCTCGTTACGCCTAAAAATAAGAAATGGCTAAATATGAAATATGAAAAAAAATCAAGTAAACATATAGAGGATGAAAAAAAAGAAAAATATTCCGTCAACTCATAAAATAAGTTGAGCACATGCATGCGGCGGAGTACGCCTTTAATGACAGACCATGGTTCAAAATTAAAGCCGTTCAGTTCATTAATTGGAAATTAATTCCAATTGTTTCATGGTAACTATGAAGTTTACAACAACTACATAGAGAAATATAAAATCAGACGGCTTGGGGAATCATGCTTACTTACATTGCCGAATTATCACAAGTAAAAACGTTTATTTAATAATAATAAAAAAAAAAAAAAAATAGTGTACTTTAGAGAGCAAATAAAAAAAAAATAAGACATGAATGTAGAAAAATGTGTGACTTTGAGAAATGGAAATTAACAAAACACGTCAAAATCTAATCTAAGTAAGTTAGTAAGTGAAAGTTTTGTGTTGCGCGCATCGCACCAGATTTTTTTTATATCAAATTCTGACTGCTGGATGATTTGGCATGGAATGGCCCGTACACATCATTCTTCTGCCAGAGCAGCCACAAGGTACCATCTGTGTCTGTTTGATGGCCTAGCTGACAGCTATAAACCCCTGGCTAAGAAGATACATTAGGACAGCAGGCCAAGATGCAGAGGACACAAAGCCACCAAGGAGGGCCGTGTAATTATACCATTAGTGGACAATCCCCGGGGGCAGGTGGATCGGTAACGAGCCCATTAGAAATTTAAATTCATTTTGGGGGGGGGGGCGAGGTGAGTGATGATCTTTCTGACGCCGTTCCTCTTGAGAGGTCTCCTTTGTAGTAAGAGCCGCCAGCGAAAGAGGGCGACCGAACAGGATAACAGAATTTATTTACACACAGAGTATAGAAGTGTAACATGGGAAAAAAATCAAAAAAATCTGGTGCGTGCGCGCAACACACAATTTTCACTTACCAACTTACTTATATTCGAAATTGATGTGTTTTGTTAATTGCCTTTTCTCAAAGTCACACATTTTTCCTTGTTTTCGTTTGCTTTATAAAAAACACTATTTTTTTTATTGTTAAATAAAAGCTTTAACTTGTGATAATTCGGCAATGCAAGCATAATACTCCAAGTCGTCTGATTTCCTAATTCTCTATGTACCTACATAGTTATTGAAAACTTCATTTAGTTGCCATGAAAAAAATAATTTCCATTAAATGAACAGAACGGCTTTAACTATGAACAATAGTCTGTCATTAAAGGCGAACTTCCCATGCGTGGGCTCAACGTGTTTTATGAGTTGACGGTATATTTTTCTGTTTTTCTCCAGTATATTTTTACTCGATTTTTTTTCACATTTCATATTTAGCCCTTTCTTATTTTAGGCGAAACGAGATACAGATAATTTCCCCATATAAACAAATACAAAGGTACTTTGTAGGAAAACAAAAAAGGCTCTTTCCCCATTTAAGCCCCTTCAGAACATTTTAATAATGATAAAGCTTAACTGATATTAAAGAACAGTAATTTTTCTTTAAACAAGACGAATTTGATCAAAATTAATACAGCCGTTTTTGAAATAATCGAAAAAAGGTAATAATTGGAAAAGAAAAATATGAAATAAAATGCCCCTCCGTTTGGCCAATTTTGATGAAATGTTGGCTATCACATTTTTGGCATATACATACATCAAATACCCAATTTGATCAAAGTGGTTTAAGCCGTTTTTGAGTAAATAAAAAAAAAGCACGTTTAAATGATACAAAATTCGTTAAGTAAAGTCCCCCCCCTCCGGTTGATCAATTTCGATGAAATTTTTACAGTAATATCTCATATTAATAGATCAAGTACGCAGTTTAATCAAAATCTTTAGAGCCGTTTTTGAGCAATTTTGATGAAATTTTTGCTGTCACATCGCGGGCATATACATACACTAAATACCTAATTTCAGATTCGCACGGTTTATAGTTTTTGAGCTAGTCCGTTTACACACACACATACACACACACAGACCATTTCGAGGGACTTGGTTATTTGGACTCAGGGAATCCTAAAACGTGTATTTCCGTTGAAAACCGGAAGTCGAAATTTTTCACGATCGCAATACTTCCCCTTGCTATATATTTCATATATAGGTAAGTGAAAGTAAAAATGAATCCCAATGGAATACAGAATGATCCTACCTGTTTTAATTAATTTATTACCTTTATATAAAAGATTTTAAAAATGCCAGCGAAGGTTTATAATCCGACATGTCTATTAATGGGAGTAATAATCTAGTAATTTATCGCCCTGAAACCCCTAATACTACTACTACTATGTCTATTATGTTTAATGATGTTATCGGGTAAATTTTGCCGGGATAAATTTTGGGAAGGGTGAAGCGGAGTTGTGATGTCGGCCTTGAACCTTCGGGTTCGTTATGCCTTCATTATTCTCATGTTAATTTGACTAAAATCGTTGATATTGAGCACATTTTAAAGATGTCCTCAAGTAGATATGAATAATAAATAACACCAATTAAGCCACTTTAAGTATCGTTAAGATATAAGTTTGTAACCCCCATCCATTGACGATTGTGCTCAGAGCTAAAGCTAGAAGGAACTGACCAACAAAAAGCTGATGATAGCCTCTTAAAGCGGGAATTAATGGAGTCCTAAATAATCCTGAGGAATTAATCGTACAGGTCCTGGATGAGGTCCTGAGTACAAACACTAATCCTATCCTTAAAGGATAATGGCTGTGATGTATTTTTTGTCACTTGCCCTGTTCTCGCCTCAGTAATGACTATTGACACCTGTGTTCCACCTGCCCAAAGATAACCAAAGTCGTATCATCTTACAAAACAGTCGTAATTCCTAGTAATTCTCTTCCTCATTTATTTTTTTTTTTGTGTTTGTTTATTTTTTCATTTTTTTCTATTAGACTTTATACGAACGAAGGTTTTTTTTTTTTCCTTTGAACCTATCAAGATAGAGAAACATGTCAGAGAAAAATGAAGCATATTCATTGCAAACCAAGCTACAAAAATAGATTACGCGTTATGTAACATTGTCATCATTAATGACTGCCAGTAACTACCAGGTAGAATAGTTCGATAGAATACCAGGTAGGTAGATTAGTTCAGAAAACCTTTAAACACTAGAACCTCTGTATTGTAACAATCCGTGGGTTAACAAAAATATAACAATTATTAATGCCAAGGAAATAATACAAATCAAATATTCGAGCAGGTTAGAAACAGACCTGGGCATTATTTTAAATAAAAGTATTTTAAATACAAATGAAAATACTTTTTTTTAATTTTAGTATTTTAGAATTAAAACAAAATAAATCACATGTTTATTTTCATTTTAATTCTAAAATACTCAAATAAAAAAAAGTATTTTCATTTTAATTCTAAAATACTAAAATTAAAAAAAAGTATTTTCATTTGTATTTTAAATAATAAAATAAAATAAATCTTAAGCAGGTTGTTTGAAGTTAAACAATTTTCGTAATAGTATAGTGTAGTCCTTTGCACTAGAGCTCTCACTCCTAAATATTGAGCAAGTACATTTATTACAGTTTTTGTTGCTGGTTTTTTTTTTTTTTGTTTTTTATGGGGGGGCGCAATGATTAAATTTGCACCGCTTCATCCGATTTCAACAAATTTTGTCACATTGGTGGTTTTTGATTATCTAAATAGACGTCTAATGATTTCATTTCTCATACATGGTTTTATGCATAGATTTTGGGGTGGAGGGTGAAATATTAACTTTTTACCGCCATATTTAATTGTCACGAAATATGATACAAAGATTGTTCGTAAGTCAAATAACAAGGCCAATTCCTCATAATTTTTACAATATATAGGTTTTTTATGGGGGGCGGGGGTAATTATAGACTTTTAACCGGTATATTCGATAGTAAAAAATCAAAAACTATGTTAGAGCCATACATGAAGGCATAAACAGGATCCCAATCTTGAGACAACACCAAAAGAGTTAGTAAACTTAGTAGAAATGTGTATGACTGATACATTCAATAAAGTTATAATCGGTCATTGCGTTAGGGCTGATATTGGACGGAGGTCTTAGGATGGTGTATGGGTAGCGAATAGTCCAATGGGTTGCCCAATTATTTTAAATAGGTTCCGAATCGGATTGGATCTGTAGAAAAAGAAATTTAATTTAATAATTTCGACAAAACGAAAGCGAAGGTGATCTGAGTACCAGATACATTACACCAAGCAAAGACAACTGAAACAAATTTAAATAAAAACTGCCGATTTATCAATCAATTGCGTCAATTTTCGAGTCGATTTAAAAAAATATTTATTTATTAATCAATTTCAATGCACTAGCTAATATGTTTTAAAAGTATTTTGTATTTTAATTTTAATTTTTTTTATTTAAAATACAAAATACTTTTTTTATTTTGCATTTAAAATAATTTTATCGAAATGTATTTTAAATGATTTGAGGTTAAAATGCATTTTATTCAAATTTATTTTAAATACTTGCTATTTAAAATAAAGTATTTTAAAATAAAAATTAAAATACTTTCTGTCCAGGTGTGGTTACAAAAATGATAACGTTGTAGCACACAAATCATATGACTTGAGCTTCACAATCAAGACACAGACTAAGACTAATTGGCCCAGTCACTCGCTCCTTATATATATTCGTAAAATGAACCTTCTGAAAGGTTCGAGATCTTTGTGGAACTCCGTAGATGGAAGTCGAACGATCTAGAGCTAAATAGTTCGTTCCATCCGCTTAGTTTGTTCCAACAATCGGTCCGGGATGCATGGTTTCAGCAAGACGGCGCTGGACTTGCCATACTTCAGACTTATCAATTGCTACGGTAAACGAATTATTCCAAAACAAAGTGATTTCTCGTAGAGGCACCATTAGCTGGCCTCCCAGGAGTCCCGATCTGTCCTCTTGACTTCTTTCTGTGGGGATACCTGAGAAGTAGGGTATACGAAAAGAAAGCGCCGAATCTAACGCAATTGAAGCAAAATATCATAACAAATATGACGACAATCTCAGGAACAATGTGTCAATTAGAATTATTTAGAAATCTGCTTTTGAGATTCGAGGAGAGCCAGCAGCGTTATGGTGGACACCTAGACAATATTGTTTTTTCTAAATAAATTTCCAGTTCATTGTGTTTAAATAAAACGTAAACAACCTACTTGATATTCTATATTTCAGATTTTATTCAACTTTTTAAACCCCGAATACTCTTTTTGTATGTTATGGATTGTCACAGCCTTTAATAAGCCATTTTTAAATTAAATAGTTATACGGATAGAAAGGTTATAATAGCATTCTAAAATATTACGTAAATCTGAGCTGAGATTAAATATTCAACTCGAACGACAGAGGCAACTCGACGAGAAGAGCAGCGACGGATCGGGTTTCCCTCAGCAGAAAAAAGTGGACCGACATCGCTGAGGCGTAAAGCGTAGCCCGGTAGCGGGGAATAACATCCGAGCCAGTCAGACCGCGGCCGAATATCTTGTTAGGAACCGGGAGCTGTCAAGAACAGGGTCGGAATTCGGGAGAGGGGCTAACTGGAGGAAGGGTCGTGTGTAACCGGAGGATATTGGAATTTGGTGGAGAAGAAGAGTATCTTCCAAAGTCCTGGGACATTTTAAAAGTGTAAACATATTCACATAAGGAAGCTCAACACCAAATCATAAAGAAAGAAACATTAAATAATTACTTAGAAAGCTCAATACTCATACCTAAAATTCATAGCCAGCTTCAAAGGACTCCTTGGGAACAAAAATGCTTAAAACCAGAACTTAAATAACATATTTAGGCACTGGTGCAACTAGCACATGGCAAGTTGGCAAACCAAATGCCATGGGCCCTCGCGTTGGTTAGTGATTTTTACTTTCACTTACCTATATATGAAATATATAGTAAGTAGAAGTATTGCGATCGTGAAAAATTATAAAATAATTTGAAACAAAGAAAAATTAAAATATTAGCAGAAATGTGAAGACGATCGAGAAAAATATATGATTTCCATATTAACAATGTCCAAATCCACAATTGCATTGCTTCTAATACAACATTACACAACTTTTTACTTTCACTTACCTATATATGAAATATATAGTAAGTGGAAGTATTGCGATCGTGAAAAATTTCGACTTCCGGTTTTCAACGGAAATACACGTTTTGGGACCCCCTGAGTCGAAATAACCAAGTCCCGCGAAATGGTCTGTGTGTGTGTGTGTGAACAGACTAGCTCAAAAACTATAAACCGTGGGAACCTGAAATTGAGTATTTAGTGTAGGTATAGGCCCGCAATGTGACAGCAAAAATTTCATTAAAATTGCTCAAAGGGAGGGGGGTACTTATTAATATTTAATAACTTTTTACGTTTTTTTCGATTTTCTCAAAAACGGCTCTAACGATTTTGATTAGACTGAGTATTTGATCTATTCATATGCCTGAAATATGACTGTAAAAATTTCATCAAAATTGATCAACCGGAGGGGGGACTTTACATAATATTTTTTGTATCATTTTCACATGTTTTTTTTATTTACTCAAAAACGGCTTTAACGATTTTGATCAAACTTGGTATTTGATGTATTTATATGCCAAAGATGTGATAACCAACATTTCATCACAATCGATCAACCGAAGGGGGGACTTTACTTAATAAATTTTGTATCTTTTTCACGGGTTTGTTTTATTTACTCAAAAACGGCTTTAACGATTAACAAAAATAAGATATGAATGTAGAAAAATGTGTGACTTTGGGAAATGATATTTAGCATAACACGTCAATTTCTAATCTAAGTAAGATGGTAAGTGAAAGTTGTGTGTTGCGCGCACGCACCAGATTTGTTTTTCTGATACTTGGTTTTTTCTTATTCCTAATTTTAAACAAAAAAATTATCTACTACCCAATTTAATTTTACGATGTGAAGTCTCCATTTCAAGTAGGCTCCTCTAAATTTTTATCTCTACGTTATATTGTAGAAAATTATAGGTTTCCTCTTTCTTGCAGTCTTCCTTCCTCAAACCGTACTATTTTCTTGGCAACCACTGATCGCTTCTTGCGCATGCCTGGTAAGCAAACTATCAGAAATTTGAAGTTCATTGATAGGTTCTGCTATGGTTATGTACCATACCACAGTGGGGAAAAATTTTGTCATTTAGCGGCCAAAAATCTACAACTCCTGATTAAATGACGATAATCGAATAATTCTTTTTTCATTAAAGAGCATGGGATTCCCTTTATCAATGAGAATAAAAGTACCATCACTATAAGTATTTCAAATTAATTTTTATATTAATCCTTTCTTCACTTTAATTTAGATAAAATGGTTTAATTGGAACAGGGCTATTACATAGAGAATGAAATGAGTCAGTATTATTATCTATTGAGCTTTCTGCTTTTTCTCCTTTTGAATGATTTTTAAATAATTGTTGATTAAATAAGAAAAAGTGCAACAAAATGAATTAAAAATACCCTATGTTTTAGGAATTTTAACAGAATAAAGTATTGTCATATAAATCAACGAGAAGTATTTTTTATGATTTAGTCTACTTCGAGGCCGAAAATATAATGAAAGTTCAAATATAGGGATTTAAATCTTAAAATCGATATATCGCATTTGATCGATCTAATTCTATTATGGTATTTTAGCACACTTCACCCTCTACCAGTATGGAAAAAATCAAAACCAACTATTGCCAATAGTAGAAGATATATCAGTTTAAATACTTTTTTTTCATTAATTACACACTCATCGTGGATGAAATTAAAACGCATATTTATCGAATAATTTTACACCCATTCTTCTTATTTATAAAATTTGTTTGGTGCATTAATATAAAAAAAAATATATATCAGAGAGATGGCCATAGATTTAAAATAAATTCAATTTTTTTCCCTATTGAGCTTTACTTTTTATATTAATGCACCAAACATATTTTATAAATAAGAAGAATGGGTGTAAAATTATTGGATAAAAATGCGTTTTAATTTCATCCACGATGAGTGTGTAATTAATGAAAAGAAAGTATTTAAACTGATTAACTTCTATTATTGGCCAACTATAGCCAATTTTGATTTTTTCCATACTGGTAGAGTGTGCTAAAATACCATAATAGAATTAGTTCGATCAAATGCAATCAAATCCCTATATTTGAACTTTCATTATATTTTCGGCCTCGAAGTAGACTAAATCATAAACATACTTCTCACTGAATTATATGAAAATGCTTTATTCCGTTAAAATTCCTAAAAAATGGGGTATTTTTAATTTAATTTTTTGGATTTTTTCTTATTTAGACAACAATTATTTAAAAATCTTTCAAAAGGAGCAAATGCCTGAAAAAGACATGTATATAAGCATAAACCTCAATAGATAATAATACTGACTCATTTCATTCTCCATGTATAACCTTGTACCCAAAAACTAATTTATTTAAATTTAAGTGAAGAAAGGATTCATATAAAAATTAATTTGAAATACTTTGATCTATGTTATTTTTGTTTTGTTTATTCTCCTTGATGAAGAGGATCCCACGCTCTTTAATGAAAATGAAGAATTATTCTATTATCAACATTTAGTCAGGAGTGACAGATTTTTGGCATCTAAATGGCAATTTTTTCCCAGTATGCATCGGACAGGTTGCCCTTCCAGTTAGAATAGTGCCAGTAGCAAAGGCTTTACTGGTACATTCATGTATATATGTATAACTAAATTTCTACATCAATAAACTAAAATCTACATATCCAAGTGCCTTTTTACTTTCATTAGGTACATATGAAATATATAGTAAGGGTAAGAATTGCGACGTTTAAGTCCACCCACTAGTCCAAATAACCACATTCTGCGAAATGGTCGAAGATTTCATGAAAATTGTGAAAACGGAGGGGCTACTTTATTTCAATAATTTTACCAAATTTGTAGACATTTATTATATAAGTATTTCAATGTAAGTTATCCATCCTAGAAACATAACTCGACTGTGTATAGGATCGATCCTCGAAAAATCGTTTCATTTAAATAATTTATCGATTCCGTGAGGAGTGAATCTTATTTGCATTGGTTAGCTGTGAAATCCAGAGTAAACATTCGGCGATGAAGCGACCAAATGTAAAGTTAGGACCACAAATTCGACTGATAATTTACACTTTTAATGAAACCAAACCGAAACCATCCTGGATCTAACTTTAAAGAGAAACTTGGCAGTCACTTGTTTATTTTACCCTAATTAGTCGGGGGGAGCACTAGGGTCAGCTGATACAGAATTATTTATGCAACCACCGGGACATCATCTGTTTTATTCCTCTTCATTCTTCCCATGCTACAATCGAGCAAGCTGTGGTTATCTTGATAGCATGCAAATATTTTTGTGATTTCTAAAATTAATAAAGTGTACCAATTGTTCTAAACATACCCACGGCATTTCATCTTCAAACTTCTAGCACTTACCAACTTACTCATTAGAAATTTATATGTTTCGTTGAATGCCATTTCTCAAAGTCACAAATTTTTCCACATTCATTTACTTACTTTTTTTTTAATTGGCTCTTAAAAGTAGGGGAGAGCGGCGCACAGTGGTTCAAAATCGACTATTTTCGGAAAAAACCTTGTCATACCTGATCTGTCAGCCGCAAAATAATAAAGTTGATATTATCATAACCACGATTAAATTTCCTATAAAATGTACAGGTTGGAGCCCCGCTTAACCGGCTATTCGGATTAACCGGCGCGCAATATTTTGCGGTACGATGGAAACATGTCATAACCAAGCCCCAAAGTGTTTTTTCTAATAATTTGGTACTGATTTTTAGATAAAGATGCATCTAACATTAAACTTAAAGCTTTGTCTGGTGTAAAACTTCAGGTTTTAAACAATTCTGGTTTTTTCTAGCCGCCGAAGAAATTAACTCTACTGAAAAAGTTTCACGCATTTTTGTATTTTCATATGTATTGTCCTATCACAGCACTGGTCGAAAGGTTTTTCTTTGCGCCCAGCATGGGATGAAGGTCCTGGTGCGATGTCCATCGGCGTTACTCGTGACTCCAGTTCGACTGAACAAAATCTGATTAAAAAATCTTTCGTTATTACGGCAAGCCGATTGCCATTTTTTAGTAAAACTAGGCAAGAAAGTTTGACGTAGTTTAAGCTCAATTGGCTCTATCAAATCATCAGACATCCCGGGATATTTGTTAATAATAATTTCAACTCACTATCAAGTTTCCCGATTGTTTGAAATTAGTATTTCAACTAATTTGATTTATGAAATCACAAATTTTTCCATTTTAATTTAATATTATTACCCAATCTTTAAAACACAAGATCTAAACTGAGCTTGCCCCCTCCAAAATGACAACTGGAATGATTATTACTTACAATCTTGGTGTTTGTAAATAGCGAATATAAAATAAAAACATCTGCCACCACAACAGTCGCAGGGGGTCGCAACTAAAATGATTTTATTTATTTACAAGAAGGATTAAAATATTTTTCTACACAATTTTCAGCCCACCGGAAGCCGCCGATAAAAGTAAATTCATCAATATTTTCCATTATATTTTTTCGTAATTAATTTTTTTGTTCATTTCAGATAGTTCTTAGTTTTGATGAATTTTTAACTATTAATTCCAGTGAAATATGTAATCTAGAGGTGTGAAAACCCTATCGGATATTAATTTTATTAAATTTAAGTTCCCATTATTCAACGTATCAATTAAAACTAAATTTGTAAGGGCACGTCTAAAAAAATTGAAAACATAATTGTCTAACGTTCTTGGTCTATTTTTGTTCATAAGCTTTTTTTTTTAAAATATTTCTTATGGAGCACGTTACTATATCTCAAGAGATAAGGAATTACACATGAAATATTTTCTAAGTTCAAACTTTAAAATGGCTATTTTTTCCACCCTTGAACCACTGTGCGGCGTTGGTTGGCGTAGGGGGTATGTTGGCCATCGGCTTATAGTTTCTGTCACACCTGTTGTGAGAGCCCCACCATTGTACCATGTCACCCGCTCGACCTCAGGAGTCTTGTCCTGAGTTATCAATCCGGTGCTAACAGTGTAGAGAAGAGTGTGCTTCATTGATTGATTTTACAACATGTAAGTAAATTTTTATATTTTCAGTAAATTTGGTTTAAAGGCATGGTAAAACATTTGACTCCGATTCTGTTCACCTAGCCCCAAACTCCTTTGAAAAACCTAACCTTTCGACTAACCAATTTCTTGTTTGATTGTTCTCCCCTGTTCTAGCAGTCATCTTTCATATAATCCCTCCTGTGGGGTTAGTTGGCTCTCTTCAACAGGGTTTTGTTGGCGCAATAGCAATTCACAAAAACAAGGTAAACATAAAGAAAGGTGAAACTACCAATTGTCTTTAGTTCCAGCAAGGAGGATGAGAGCAATTTTTCTAATTCAGAAAGTGACGACAGTCTAAATTTCTATCTTCTTCTATTGTCATTCTATTAATTCTATTCCCTTAAAAGTTGTTAAAAACCGATTCAAAATTATTATACCATTATAATTCAGCTTTTAATAACAATAATAAGTGTCAGGCAGTACTTGAATGAGATGGCTAAACAACCCCGCCTTCTAGGCCAACCTGCCCCACCTTGGGGGTTAATTGGCCTATTCTGGATTGACGAATTCTTCAATTTTCTATGATCTTAGTATTAAATATCTTATGTGGTGAAAAAAATACTTCATGTACTCTAATACTTGGACTTTACAGTGGTATCAGTCCTATTGGGATTATATGAACAGGAACGACTCAACAATAAAAAAAGTGAAAACTGTTGCCAACCAACCCCGCTCTCCCCTACTCTATTTTTTATTATTAAATAAAAGTTTTTACTTGAGATAATTCGGCAATGCAAGCATAATACTCCAAGTCGTCTGATTTTATAATTCTCTATGTAGTTGTTGAAAACTTCATTTAGTAAACCATGGACCAAATAATTTCCATTAAATAAACAGAACGTCTTTGTTAATAAACAATGTTCTGTTATTAAAGGCGTACTGCGCATGCGTTGACTCAGCATGTTTTATTTTTCTTTTTTTCTCCTGTATATGTTTACTTGGTTTTTTCATATTTAGCCATTTCTTATTTTTAGGCGTAATGAGAGACAGTTAATTTCCCAACGTAAACAAAAACAAAGGTACTTTATAGGAAAACAAAAAAGGCCCGTTCCCCATATAAGCCCCCTCAGGACATTTTAATAATGATAAAGTTTACCTGATACTAAAAAATACTTGATTCTCTTTAAACATGACGAGTTTGATCAAAATCATTAAAGTCTGATCAGCTCGCATGGTTTCAGTAACTAACCATTTCAGTAGTCTTCAATAATCATGTGGCAAAATAAGAAATTATTCCCTGTTTATAACATAATCAAAGTGTTTACAAAATACAACTAATGTATAGTGATGAAAGCGCCCAAATAACAATTCGGGGCTTGAATTTGATGTAAAGGAACGGTGGAACCCATACATTGTTTAAAACTTCCTATAATACTCCACAATTATTACTTTCACTTACCTATATATGAAATATATAGTAAGTGGAAGTATTGCGATCGTGAAAAATTTCGACTTCCGGTTTTCAACGGAAATACACGATTTGGGGTCCCCTGAGTCCAATTAACCAAGTCCAAGACCAAGAAATGGTCTGTGTGTGTGAACAGACTAGCTCAAAAACTATAAACCGTGAGAACTTGAAATTGGGTATTTAGTGTATGTATAGGAAAATTGCAAAAAGGGAGGGGGTACTTTATTTAATAACTTTTTAGTTTTTTTCGATTTTCTCAAAATCGGCTCTAATGATTTTGATAAAATTGAATATTTGATCTATTTATATGCTCGAGATATGACTGTAAAAATTTCATCAAAATTGATCAACCGGAGGGGGGACTTTACTTAATAAATTTTGTATAATTTTCACGTGTTTTTTTTTTTGTTTACTCAAAAACGGTTTTAACGGTTTTGATAAAACTGGGTATTTTATGTATGTATGCCAAAGATGTGATAGCCAACATTTCATCAAAATTGATCAACCGGAGAGGGGACTTTATTTAATGAATTTTTTATCATTTTCACATGTATTTTTTATTTACTCAAAAAAGGCTTTAACCAAACGGAGGGGGCACTTTATTTAATAATTTTTTCCCAATTTCAGGTTCGCATGGTTTATAGTTTTTGAGCTAGTCTGCTCACAGACACATACACACACACAGACCATTTCGCGGGACTTGGTCATTTCGACTCAAGGGACCCCAAAACGTGTATTTCCGTTAAAAACCGGAAGTCGAATTTTTTCACGATCGCAATACTTCCACTTACTATATATTTCATATATAGGTAGGTGAAAGTACAAAAATGAAGTAAACTCGTTGAGCCCACGCATGCGGAGTACGCCTTTAATGACAGACCATTGTTCCTAATTAAAGCCGTTCTGTTCATTTGAGAAGTGGCAATTAACAAAACGCATTAATTTCTAATCTAAGTAAGTTGGTAACTTGTGTGTGTTGCGAGCACGCACCAGATTTTTTTTTTTGTGGACGATATGAAAATAATACCACTACATTATTTATTTTACACAAACCTGGGCACTATTTACATAAGAGAGCACCTTTAAAATTTTAGGACAGATTTTCAAGATTTTTTATTTTTTTTTATAAAACATTTGTGAAGAACAATTCATAATTAATTTTTATAAGTCGAAAATAATAATTTACAATATCAGACAAACGATAAAAACTCAATTAATCAACAAGGTTACAAAAAAGTAACAACACAGTAACAAAACAGTATGATTCCATCTTCAGAACCGCTGATACTGTAAAAGGTCATATATATCTATTAACAGCTGATTTTCAGGAGAACAAAAAAATCATTTTATTTGAAATTCATTTTTTTAGTTTTTTATTTTGATTATCGAAAGAAACATCAAAAATTTTTTATATTCATTTGTAAAAATTTTTTTGTGTTAGAGTTTAATGTTTCCTTTTAGGCTGGAATGACCAAGCGAATCCTAAAATTCGAATATTTTCATAACCAAACGATTCGAACTTCAGAACCAGACCAACTCTTTCAGTTAGAATAAGGACAGTCTCAAAGGTTCCAGACAAGTATAGATTATTATCCAACAGTCACGAACATGTTCTAGAACAGTTTGTTCCAAACAACTGTTAACAGTTGTTTGTTAAACAAGTCCAGAAAAACAAGTCCTTTTCAATATTTTTTTTTTTCACAGTACAGTATCATAGATTTTTTTCATGAATGATAACGCTATTTTCTCTAATAAATATATTTTTTTTCCTTCAGGCTGCCTGAAATATTTGGCGAATAGCATTTCCTTCGGAGCTGCTCAGGAGAAGCGGAAGAAGTTAGAAAGGAGATCGGGAGGTGTGTGCTCCGGATGCAAATACGCGGCTTACTATCGATCTCATGAAATTCAACAGAGTCGATCCGTATTGTTTTCGATTAGAGATCTAGCTATCGATAGTGGCAGCCCCTGCTTTATACCTCTGCATCATTAACATCTTCAGCCAAAGTGTCCCAATCAGCACTGCAAATCTTTAAAGCCGGCATTCCGTACTGTGAAAAATTCAAAAGTTAACTAATCCCCCCCCTCCCCTAAAAAGAAAAACTATCCATAATAACATATTTGTGGAATTATGGACTTCCTTATGCTTCTGTTCGGCCTATAAACTACCACTTTTTCAAAATTTGTCGACAACGAATAAAACGATAAAAAGTTATAAATCAATCCCCAAAAATCTATTTATAGGGTCATTATCTGAAAATGTGTAAATCGTACGTCCGGTCCATTTCAACCACTAAAGTGAGAGCTATTAACTAGAAAAAAATAGGAACTATTTCACTGCTTTTGTTGCTCTATGGAGGCTATGTTTTAGCTCTAAACTAAATTTATAATTAGTTAAGAAAAAATTAAAAGCAATTTTTTTTTCACTCCCTCACCTTGTCCGACTCCCAGGCAAGCCACTTTAAAAATCCTATTCTTTCAACAATTGAGTGTTTGATTAAATTGATTAATCGGATAAGTCAGTTATTACTTCGATTCCATGAAAAAATAAGCGGTTTCATTTATTGTTACCAATAAAAATAAAAAAGGTATATCCAGACGTTTTTCCTTCACTCCCTCACATGAAGTGTTGGATGGAGCGAATAACTACATTCCTTGTATTCTCAAAAGAATTTGGGAATGCTTTTGAATATAAAGGTGACGATTCCTAAACTATGAACAAAGCCTACTCTTTTGGCTATATGCGTTTAGAATTTTGTATTTTTGAATTTGAAATTGTTTTTATTGTATTTCCATTGTTTTTTAAGATTGTATTTCTTTAAAATATACGCGTTTCTGCTTTCACTTCTCAAAGTTTACAACTACCTCAACACATTTTTCACTCCCTCACTTTGAAATTGTTTTCATAATTTTTTAAAAGAATAATTAAAGGTTCTCCTGTCTAGCTACTATTTACAAATGAATTTTTTCGGCCCAAAATTGTGACATTTAAATAATTTAATTCTACGAAGTGAAATCTACGCATCTTAAGATAATGACCCTATAACATTTTAATGTTAAATAAATGCCTTCGGTACATTCGCAAGATACATGTTAAGTATAACAACTTACCAAAAATTCAAGATGGTCTTTAAAAGGAGTATTAATCCATAAAGGACAAATACTTTCCTTTCCAAAGATCTACTGTACCTATTGTAGAAAAATGTTATTTACATTGATTCCTAATTTTTTTTTTTTTTTTTTTTTTTTTTTTTTTTTTGTGGTGGGGCCTTGACTTTTTCCATTATATCATCTCTAATCGTAAATCCTATTAGACCGCACAGGTGGAAGGATCTACCACGGACACAGAATTCAAAACCTCGCTCATTGATGTACATGTCACGAGAATGTACGTACCCCGAACACGTACTCTGGACCCTAGAGGTCCTTCCTCAATTCTGTCCCGAAGTTGGATATTAAATATTTTGAAGGTAATTGGGAGTCGATTAGAAAGTAAATTGGTGCGGAGGGAGGAAATGAACTAGCTAACGGTGTGAGGCGCAGGTGTGAAGACAGTTGTCACAGGTAATTGGCCCGCTCCTCCAATCGAGCTGCCGCGGCACTTAGGCTCGTCAACCAGCGAGTGTGCTTTAGTGCTGCTGCCTAGATCTGGGGGAGATAGCAGCGTCCCTTTTGGCAGGTAAATGGTTTTATCTGCATCCAAACCAGCTGATCATTTAGGCTAAAATTGGCTATGCACGTTTATTCTGTCTAGATTAACTTAATGAAGTTTTATATTAACTAGCTGTATCCCGCCTTGTCACCATAAATGTTTACAATTCATGTCGGTTTCTTAAACATCATGAGAACATTAACGAGTCCATCTGATTGACTGAATAATTTCTAACAATGTTTATTGAATTTAACACATTATATTGAACTATGTTATCGACAAAAAAAACTATATTTATTATATAGCATACCTATATTTACAGTAAAACTATATTTAATATTGTGTAAGGTTTCTACACTTTTAGATAGTCCACTTCATTTATTTTTAATCTTTAGTAATCTCATAGCTTTCAGTATCTTAAGCATCACATTTATCTATATCTTCATCATAAAATAAAAAAAATCATTGAACTAAGGAAAAAAGTAACAAATTCAATGGAAAAAAAGAGAATTCTCACACTATAAATCTACATAAATAAAGGTGAAATTCTGTTAGTTTGTTTGTTTGTTCTTCATAGAAATCCATACCCTTTGTTATAAATTCTCCATATTAAAATTGCATAACTTCAGCTGATATTTTTTATTGTTATAAAAATCGTAATGATCTCGCTTACAGTGGTTTTTTACGAAATCGACCGTTTCATTAGAAAAATGTAATTCCACGGTTAAACCTGGATATACACCTACCAGGTGTGTAAATATGAAACCGGAATTTTTCAAATAGCAAATAAGAGTTGATTGTGTAAAAATGATGCATACTTTTTATTCGAAGTTCTGTCCTTCGCTATCTATGCATTTTTCCCATCATTCAGGCAATTTGTGGATTCCCCGCCAAAATAATGCTTCCTCTTCTGAGTCAAACCAATCACTTAACCAATTTCGTACATTTTCATAAGAAGTGAAGCGCTGCTCAGCTAGTGCGTGTCCCATCGATGCAAATAGGTGGTAATCGGATGGGGCCAAATCTGGTGAATAAGCCGCATACAGAAGAATTTACCAACCAAACACTTGGATCGTTTCCTTGGTCCATTTAGCCGAATGTGATGGGGCATTGTCGTGGAGCAAGATCACTTTGTGTGTCCTTTCTTGATATTTGGGACTTTTTGGCGCAAATCTATATTCAAATTTATCATCTGTTATAGGTAGCGTTCCGTATTAACAGTTTCCCCAGGTTTCAGCAGCTCATAGTAGGTAACACCCATCTGATCACACCAGACACAGAGCATTTTCTTCCTCCTCAAGCGATGCCGATGGTTCACCAGGAGTTACCCAGGATTTTTCACGCTTAGGACTCTCGAAGTAAATTCACTTTTCTTCACCAGTCACAATTTGATGAAGAAATGACTTTTTTTCTGTACCTGGCGAGCCGCATTTGCCATGAGGTTTTTTGAGCTTCCTGCTGCCTGTCATTCAGTTGGTGAGGTACCCATTTTCCGACCTTCTGGATCTTTTCCATGCCTTTCAAATAAATGGAGACGGTGTCACATGTAATAATTGTCCAACAAACGCTTCCGAATCAGCGTTTTCAAAGTTTTTTTTTATGTTTTCCACGGTCTTTGTTTCTTTTATCGAAATCCATCTTTAAATTTTTTGAACCAATCGAAACATTGAGATTTGCCTAGGGCATGCTCCCCGTAAGCTTCAACAAGCATCCTATGTGATAATGCTCCAATTTTTTTCAGAAGCAAACGGAAAATAAATGCTGTCCGCAAATCTTGATTTGTTGGCACAAAAGTCGACATGTTCAACGCCACTAAAAATACGGTTATAGAATGAAACTGATGTTGGTATCAATTGGATCTCTTTATTACATGTAGGCAAAAGCAGATAATACCACTGACGGATTAGTTAGAAGATTATATTGACTGCTAACTCTTATCATTGGCGAATTCCGGTTTCATATTTACATACCTGGTATAATCTAAGTAAATAAAGATGAAATTCTGTTTGTTCTTTATAGAAATCCATACCGTTTGTCCTAAATTTTCCAAATTTCGCTCAGTGATTCTTTCATACCAGGTGCGAACACCTGCCCATATTTGAATTGCATAACATCAGCTTGCAATCTTTACAATGGGTTTTTACGAAATCGACCGCTTGAGTCGAAAAAAGTCTCATTTTATAGATTTTGAAGAGGCCAACAAGACTCGGCAAGGCCGTTTCTTTGGAACCTATCGGGGTCCACGTTTTAAGGCCGACGAGTGCGCGTCTCCCCGCTACTCGCTTCTCGCTCCTGACTCTCTCTTCTGCCCTAACAAACTTTTCTTGACCCACGGCTTTTCTCATCGTTTTTTGCGACTGGATAGCTTCGTTGTTCTTTGATATTTGGTGCCTGATTGATTTATGGAAACGACCATAAACGACGAAAAATGTTTATATGATTAATTGAAATCTATCGCATCCTTGCTCATCCCCTTCTGCCCTTACGGCTTTCCATGCCTCGAATCCACATTGTACCCGGGGATTTGCCCTTTGATTTCAAAAGAGTATAATTCCCAGCCCAGTTCGGATCGCATTTGAGATGACTACAAATAAAGTTCAAAGGCAATCTCTGAGGGTAGCTGGTATCAATTTGGAATCCCCATGTTTTTTCATGGTCAGCTTTAGGTTGCATGCTCTAGAGTAGGTTCATCTAAAGACCTAACTATATAAGCCCCAGAGGGTAAAACTAAAAATATAGTATATCCTAAAGCTTTTGAATAATAATCTACTAGTGCTATTTTTGTTTATAGGATTGTTCACGTTTATTAGAAAAATGAAATTCCCAGGGTGAAACCGGGATGCACATCTAGTATATTATATCTATCCTATATATCTTATATTATCCTTAATTAAATCATTTCTATCATTATAAACTCACTCATAGAGACTCCGAAAGCTTCTGTTTATAGTTAATAAAATTAAAATAAAATAGAGATAAACATTTGAATGAATATGCCTTCCGTTTGATTGTTCTTTAGTGATTAAGTATTAAACAAAAAAAATCTCGATTATACAGGAAGAGATATTTATTAAGAGAACTGATAGTTATTGAATTTATAAAGGAAACTTATTTAATCCTTATTAAATATTTATTAAGGACTAAAGCTGAAAGACTCAATAAGAAAGTATATGGCACACACAGATCAATGTTAGACTCATATTTATGTTGAGACGGAATTATTGCAATGAAGATTTATTCGAAAGAATAAATTATACTTTTTATTATAAACTATAAAGCTGTATATACCGGTTTCAACCGGAGAATTCCATTTTTCAATTCTATAAAATCTATAAAGTAAGACTTTTATCGACTCAAACGGTCGATTTCGTAAAAACCAATGTAAAGCGAGATCAAAACAATTTTTATAACAATAAAGAATATACCCAAAGATTGGCTGAAGTTATACAATTTGAATATGGACAGGTGTTCGCACCTGGTATCAAAGAACCACTTAGCGAAATTTTGATAATTTAGGACAAACGGTATGGATTTCTATAAAGAACAAACAAACAAACAGAATTTGATCTTTATTTATATAATAGCTGTATATAACGGTTTCAACCGGAGAATTTAATTTTTTAAATATATAAAATCCATAAAGTAAGACTTTTATCGACTCAAACGGTCGATTTCGTAAAAACCAATGTAAAGCGAGATCAAAACAATTTTTATAACAATAAAGAATATACCCAAAGATTGGCTGAAGTTATACAATTTGAATATGGACAGGTGTTCGCACCTGGTATCAAAGAACCACTTAGCGAAATTTTGATAATTTAGGACAAACGGTATGGATTTCTATAAAGAACAAACAAACAAACAGAATTTGATCTTTATTTATATAATAGCTGTATATAACGGTTTCAATCGGAGAATTTAATTTTTTAAATATATAAAATCCATAAAGTGAGACTTTTATCGACTCAAACGGTCGATTTCGTTAAAACCAATGTAAAGCGAGATCTTAACGATTTTTATAACAATTAAGAATATACCCAGAGATTGGCTGAAATAATGCAATTTTAATATGAATAGGTGTTCGTGCCTGGTATGAAAGAACCACTGAGCGAAATTTGGAGAATTTAAGACAAACGGTATGGATTTCTATAAAGAACAAACAAACAAACAGAATTTGATCTTTATTTATATACTAGTTGTATATAACGGTTTCAACCGGATAATTTAATTTTTTAAATCTATAAAATATATAAAGTGATACTTTTATCGACTCAAACGGTCTATTTCGTAAACCAATGGAAAGCGAGATCAAAACGATTTTTATAACAATAACGAATATACCCAAAGATTGGCTGATGGTGTGCAATTTTAATATGAACCACAGAGCGAAATTTGGAGAATTTAAGACAAACGGTATGGATTTCTACAAAGAACAAACAAAAAAAATTTCATCTTTATTTATATAGATAATATTACTGATTTTTATAAAATATACATATTTCATACCATGATTTATTATTCATTAGCGATCACTATAATGAGTGAAAAGCAACTGATAATTTTATTTTATTTTATTGGACAATTAAAAACAGTTACTTACCTTATACAGTTAATTACCTACGAAAAAAAAATTCCATAAATTTAAGCTTCGTAATTAAAGAATGCTTATACATAAGCTGCTTTCAGATAAATCTGATAGCTTCTGGATGTCCTGCCCATAATTTGATATTCGAAATGTGCCTCTTGCTACTGGATAGATTCTTCCCAGCGGCCGAACAGGTATTTTTTACACTCTTGGGATACCTTTTCCCTTTCATCAGATCGCGGACATGTTCAGGTGTCGGCCCCTTTGGGACCCGGCCTCAGGGCGATATCTTTTACTCCTCGACTTCTGCTCCGTCTGTTCCTGTCAGATCCGCTCGGTGGCCCGGGGTCGGATCCGTGGTTAGCGGTGTCAGTTTTAGATATTCCAATTGGGAAATGTCATCACTCGGCTGGAAGCGAGTCTAAATGTTTTACAACTCGATTAGGAAAAAGGATCGGACAAGGAAAGAATTAGAGAAGACGCTGGACTTGGATTTGTAACCCCTTCAAGCCTGAGGATCAAGAGATTATTATTTTTTTCTTTCAATCTTCTTTCCAACGAAGCTGAAATGAAACAATCCAATACCTATTTTAAAGACTAAACATTCCTAAGTGAGTCATTCATTAAAGTTCTTTCGAGTCAGACACTACTTCAATAACTTTATCTCTTTTACTTTCACTTACCTATATATGAAATATATAGTAAGTGGAAGTATTGCGATCGTGAAAAATTTCGACTTCCGGATTTCAACGGAAATACACGTTTTGGGGTCCCCTGAGTCAAAATAACAAAATCCCGCGAAATGGTCTGTGTGTGTCCGTGTCCGTGTGTCTATGTGTGTGTGTGTGTGTGTGTGAACAGACTAGCTCAAAAACTATAAACCGCGCGAACCTGAAATTAGGTATACAGTGTATGTATATGCCCGCGATGTGACAGCGTAAATTTCATCAAAATTGCTCAAAGGGAGGGGGTACTTTATTTAATAACTTTTTACATTTTTTTCGATTTTCTCGAAAACGGCTCTAACGATTTTAAATAAACTGAGTATTTGATGTATTGATATGCCCGTGATATGACTGCAAAAATTTCATCAAAATTGATCAACCGGAGGTGGTACTTTACTTAATAAATTTTGTCTGTTTTTTTTTATTTTCTCAAAAACGGCTTTAACGATTTTGACCAAACTCGGTATTTGATGTATGTATATTCCCGCGATGTGACGCAAAATTTCATCAAAATTGTTCAACCGGAAGGGGTACATTACTTAATAAATTCTCTCTCACTTTCATGTGTTTTTTTTATTTACTCAAAAAAGGCTTTAACGATTTTGATCAAACTGAGTATTTAATGTATGTATATGCCCGCGATGTGACAGACAAAATTTCATCTAAATTGGTCAAACGGAGGGGGTACTTTATTTAATGAATTTTGTCTAATTTTTATGTTTTTTTTTTCAACTTTCTCCAGAACGGATGAAACGATTTTGACTAAACTCTGTATTTGATGTATTTATATGCCCGCGGTGTGACATTCAAAATTTCATCAAAATTAATCAATTAGAGGGGGCACTTTATTTAATAATTTTTTTCTCATTTCTACGTTCGGTTTTCCCAATAACGGCGCTAACGAGTTAATAAGAAATGGCTAAATATGAAATAAGAAAAAATCAAGTAAGCATATAGAGGAGAAAAAAAGAAAAATATTCCGTCAACTCATAAAACACGTTGAGCCCAAGCATGCAGAGTACGCCTTTAATGACAGACCAGTGTTCATAATTAAAGCAGTTATGTTCATTTATTGGAAATCATTTGTTTCATAGTAACTAAACGAAGTTTTCAACAACTTCATAGAGAATTATAAAATCAGACGGCTTGGAGTACTATGCTTGCATTGCCGAAGTATTAAAAGTAAAAACTTTTATTTAATAACAAAAAAAATTAGAGGTTTTACAGAGGAAATAATAACAAAAATAAGAAATGAATGTGGAAAAATGTGTGACATTGTAAAGTGGCAATTAACAAAACACGTCAATTTCTAATCTAAGTAAGTTGGTAAGTGGAAGTTGTGTGTTGCGCGCACGCACCAGTTTTTTTTTTTTGTTTTTTTTTTTCTGTCTCGTCCGAATTATTTTGGTGGGGCCTTTCCTGATAACAACTGACTTAAACATAACATAATATTAACACAACAAATGACGAAAATTCATCGAAATCGCACCAGGGAACGGCTGACTAATACCGAGATTGGTGCCACTCCGCAGGAAGGGCAGCTGACCCCATAGAAAATTTGAGAAACAAAAACTACAAATTAAATTAATTCGTATTAATTTATTAACTATTACATGGGGTCACCTGTGGTGTAGTGGTTAGCATAGAAACTTACAATATTAAAGTTCGCGCGACTTTTCAGTCTAAAATCCTCCGACTAATTACTCAAGCCCCGTGGTACGTGAATAACAACACATTACATTCTGACTTACACATACCGACTGTCAATGAACACATACGGACATACTACAAACGATTCCACGATAAAATGAAGGGACACTCTAACCTCCTAATACAAGAAATGGCCACAACCCGCATGCCGGAAAACGCCAGAAGACGATTGAAAAGGTTCTGGATGAGGGACCTACTTACATAATATGTGAGTAAACTAATAGCCGCGTAAGGGTGCCGCAGGGTACTGCTTTACCTCATGCCTAACATGCCTTTTTATTTATTTTCTTATAATATTGTTTTTGTTTCTTACCTCATGTTTATGCCAGATCATCTGCTGATTGTTGATTATTGTGATTAACAGGTGCAGATTTAAAAATAAAAGTGAAAAAAATGTCAATAAGCTTTAGTTTAGCCTTACATAGCAGACCTGGGCATTATTTTAAATAAAAGTATTTTCATTTTAGTTCTAAAATACTAAAATAAAAAGAAAAGTATTGTCATTTGGATTTTAAATAAGAAAATAAAATAAATCTTAAATAGGTTGTTTGAAGTTAAACAATTTTCGTAATAGGATAGTGTAGTCTTTTGCACTAGAGCTCTCACTCCTAAATATTGAGCATGTATATTTATTTCAGTTTGATGTTGCTTTTTTTTTTTTTTTTTTTTTTTTTGGGGGGGGCGCTATTATTAACTTTGTACCGCTTCATCTGATTTCAACAAATTTTGTCACATTGGTGGTTTTTGATTGTCTAAATAGACGTCTATTGAATTCATTTCACATAAATGGTTTTATGCATAGGTTTTGGGGTGGAGGGTTAAATATTAACTTTTTACCGCCATATCGGATTGTCACGAAAAATGAAACAAAGATTATTCATAACTCAAATAACAAGGCCAATTCCTCATAATTTTTACAATAAATAGGTTTCTTATGGGTGGGGGGCGATTATTATAAACTTTTCACCGGTTTATTCGATAGTAAAAAAATCGATTGAATTACCTAGATATTAATAAGCGCGGTGACGAATGGAAAACGCCTGAGGGAAGTAAGGTAGTACAAGTAAGAAGTAAGGGGTGAGAAGTAGGTTAGAGGATTTCGCTAGGGCTGATTTGCCGAAATTCCTATTGGACGGAGGACGTTGGATGGTGTATGGCTAGCGAATAGTCTAATGGGTAGCCCAATTAGTTTAAATAGGTTCCGAATCAGTTGGATCTGTAGAAAATAAATTTTATTTAATCATTTTAACAAAATGAAAGCAAAGATGATCTGAGTATCAAATACATTACACCAAGCAAAGACAACCGAAAAAAGAATTAAATAAAAACTGTCGATTTATTAATCAATTGCAATACTAAAAAATCTGGTGCGATGCTCGCAACACACAACTTTCACTTACCAACTTACTTAGATTAGAAATTGACATGTTGTTTTAATTGCCATTTCTATAAATAATATAAAAAAGATGACTTGATTTTGATTAAAAATTATTAATTTAATCAAAATCATTAAAGCCGTTTTTAAGATATTCGAAAAAATTGTAAAACTTGGAAAAAAAGTAATGAAATAAAGAGCCCCCTGCGTTTGACCAATTTTGATGAAATTTTGGCTGTCACATCATGAGCATATACACACACCTAACCCCAATCTGATCAAAATCATTACAGCCGTTGATGAGTAAATAAAAAAAACACGTGATAATGAGACAACAGTTATTAAGTAAAGTGCCCCCTCCGTTTAACCAATTTTGATGAAATTTCGGCTATCGCATCACGGTCATATACATACATCAAATACCAAGTTTGAACAAAATCGTTAAATCCGTTTTTGAGTAAATAAAAAAAAACACGTGAAAATGGGACAAAATTTATTAAGTAAAGTCATCCCTCCGGTTGATCAATTTTGATGTAATGCTGGCTATCGCATTTTTGGCATATACATACATCAAATACCCAGTTTGATCAAAATTATTAAAACCGTTATTGAATAAATAAAAAAAACACATGAAAATGATACAAAATTTATTAAGTAAAGTCCCCCCTCCGGTTGATCAATTGAACAGTTGATGAAATTTTTACTGTTGCATCGCGGGCATATACATACCCTAAATACCGAGTTTAATCGAAATCGTTAGAGCCGTTTTTGAGAAAATCGAAAAAAACTTAAAAATTAGACAACATTCTTTAAATAAAGTACCCCCTTCGTTCGACTAATTTTGATGAAATTTTTGCTGTCACATCGCGGGCATATATATACACCAAATACCAAATTTTAGGTCTGTGCGGTTTATAGTTTTTGAGCTAGTCTGTTCACACACACACACACAAACACACAGACACACAGACCATTTCGCGGGACTTGGTTAATTGGACTCAGGGGACCCCAAAACGTGTATTTCCCTTGAAAACCGGAAGTCGAAATTTTTTACGATCGCAATACTTTCCTTACTATATATTTCATATATAGGTAAGTGAAGTAAAAAAATATTTATTTATTAAGCAATTGCAATGCACTAGCTAATAGGTTTTAAAAGTATTTTGTATTTTCATTTTTACTTTCACTTACCTATATATGAAATATATAGTAAGTGGAAGTATTGCGATCGTGAAAAATTTCGACTTCCGGTTTTCAACGGAAATACACGTTTTGGGAGCCCCTGAGTCGAAATAACCAAGTCCCGCGAAATGGTCTGTGTGTGTGTGTGTGTGTGTGTGTGTGTGTGTGTGTCTGTGTGTGTGTGTGTGTGTGTGTGAACAGACTAGCTCAAAAAATATAAACCATGGGAACCTAAAATTGGGTATTTAGTGTAGGTATATGCCCGCGATGTGACAGCATAAATTTCATCAAAATTACTTAAAGGGAGGGGGTACTTTACTTAATAACTTTTTAGGTTTTTTTCGATTTTCTCAAAAACGGCTCTAACGATTTTGATTAAACTGAGTATTTCATCTATTTATATGCCCGAAATATGACTGTACAAATTTCATCAAAATTGATTAACCGGAGGGGGGACTTTACTTAATAAATTTTGTAACATTTTCACGTGTTTTTTTTATTTTCTCAAAAACGGCTCTAACGATTTTGATTAAACTGAGATTTTGATGTATTAATATGCCCGAGATATGACTGTAAAAATTTCATCAAAATTGATTAACCGGAGGGGGGACTTTACTTAATAAATTTTGTATCATTTTCACGTGTTTTTTTAAATTTACTCTAAATCGGCTTTAACGATTTTGATCAAACTGGGTATTTGATGTATTTATATGCCCGAGATATGACTGTAAAAATTTCATCAAAATTGATCTACGGGAGAGGGGACTTTACTTAATAAATTTTGTATCATTTTCACGGGTTTTTTTTTATTTACTCAAAAACGGCTTTAACGATTAACAAAAATAAGATATGAATGTAGAAAAATGTGTGACTTTTTGCCCAGGTGTGTTACATAGTTAAAATAACTCGACCCCAACCTCGAGCCTGCTACCCTTAGAAAAAAAATTCACCGGCTTGCCCCACCTTAGACGAAATCTAGCCTAGGCCAGGATGCCCTACATTAGCACTACTATGGTAAACAGACAAAATCGAGAACGAGCACACGTTTGTTTGCTCACGAGCTTTTAAAATCAATTCTGTGATCATTATCTTGGTATTAATTTATTATGATATGTTAACTGATGTTAAGGAGATTTAGTAGAATCGGAGCTTCCGGTAGGTGGAATGATGGATCCCTCCATCGGGAAGCTGCCGGCTCGGTAGAAGAGAGGGAGACGCGGAGGGGAGAGAGTTCAGTAAAACCGCCGAAACAAAAAACTGCTTACTCGTCGTGAAAGCTTCATTTTTTGGCTTTAAAACATGGCTTTCGACGCCTCGTAGGGGCTTTCGAGCTAAACGCGTAGTATCAATATCTTTAAAATGAGTCCATATTAGATATTTTTTCTCGAAGTGCGAAAATAGGTGTCCGTTATAGTTAAACGACAATTTCGCCATTTAAACCCCTTAGGGGTTACGTTTTTGAAATTCCTTTCTTAGCGGTTACCTAAAATCTAAATTCCGAACTTCAAGTTTCTATCATTAGTAGTTTTTGCTCTGCATTGATTCTATCATTCGGGACAAAGCCTCTTATATATATGGAGAAGAGATCGAAATAAACACGCACCATCCCCAATCATGGGAATCACAGTGTGCATAATTTGATTACCACTAATATTTAAATAATCAGTAGCCATATTTTATGTGAATGTCTATTTTAATAATATTGTAACGTTAAATCGATATTTAAATAAAAAACATATGGTTTAAAATATCAAAAATAGATTTCCGTTAGAGTTAAACGAAATTCCTTTCTTAGTGGTTACCTACATCGCGTTTAAAATCTAAATTCCGAACTTCAAGTTTCTATCATTAGTAGTTTTTGCTCTGCGTTGATTATGTCAGTCAGGACAAAGCCTCTTATATATAGAGAGAGATTATTTCGGTATTTTTTATGAAATTTCAACACTTGATAATGAAAACTTGATTTTAAAATTCGGGCCATGAAAAGTGAGGTAATTAAACTTAACCACTTATTTACCGGGACGACGGATATAATCATACAATAGAACATATTCCTAACAGAAGGCAGAAACCAGAATGATTGAATGTCCTATAACTTATGGAACTATTTCGTAAGAAACTAAGCTAAACATAATTGGACGTGACCGATTAAATTATAATATAATAGACCAGTAATATTAATAGTAATATATAACTTCCGATAGTATAATATGCCCTAAATTATGAAATATAGCTTTATAACAGGAGGCATTTGTTATATAGGAGGCTGTTGGCGGAATGGGGCCATTATTGAATTATTTATTTAAATGCAAGACCAGGTGGAGAGGATGTCCGCCTTCTCTTTCGCTATACCAACAACACTCCATTTCCTAATTCATTATTATTATTCACTTTTTTTTTTTTTTTTTTTTTAGTTGCGAAATCAAGAAGCGCATTTTGAAACTGTTAATTGGGGTCATACATGTCAATTTTTTTTACTTTCACTTACCTATATATGAAATATATAGTAAGTGGAAGTATTGCGATCGTGAAAAATTTCGACTTCCGGTTTTTAACGGAAATACACGTTTTGGGGTCCCCTGAGTCCAATTAACCAAGTCCCGCGAAATGGTCTGTGTGTGTCTGTGTGTGTGTGTGTGTGTGTGTGTGTGTGTGTGTGTGTGTGTGTGTGTGTGTGTGAACAGACTAGCTCAAAAACTATAAACCGTGCGATCCTGAAATTGGGTATTTAGTGTAGGTATATGCCCGCGATGTGACAGCATGAATTTCATCAAAATTACTTAAAGGGAGGGGGTACTTTACTTAATAACTTTTTAGGTTTTTTTCGATTTTCTCAAAAACGGCTCTAACGATTTTGATTAAACTGAGTATTTCATCTATTTATATGCCCGAGATATGACTGTAAAAATTTCATCAAAATTGATTAACCGGAGGGGCGACTTTACTTAATAAATTTTGTAACATTTTCACGTGTTTTTATTATTTACTCAAAAACGGTTTTAACGATTTTGATCAAACTGCGTACTTAATGTATGTATATGCCAAAGATATGATAGCCAACATTTCATCAAAATTGATCAACCGGATGGGGCACTTTATTTCATAACTTGTTTTTCAATTTATACCTTTCTTTCGACTATCTCAAAAACGGCTTTAATGATTTTGATCAAATTCGCCATGTTTAATGAAAATAAGGTGTTCTTTAATATCAGGTAAGCTTTATCGTTATTAACATGTTCTGAGGGGGCTTAAATGGGGAAAGGGTCTTGTTTTTCTGTAAAGTACACTTGTTTTTGTTTATATGGAAAAATTAACTATCTTTCATTACGCCTAAAAATAAGAAATGCCTAAAATAAAGAAAACACAAAGAGAAGAAAAAAAGAAAAATATTCAGTCAACTCATAAAACTCGTTGAGCCCACGCATGCGGAGTACGCCTTTAATGACAGACCATTGTACATAATTAAAGCCGTTCTGTTCATTTGAGAAGTGGCAATTAACAAAACGCATTAATTTCTAATCTAAGTAAGTTGGTAAGTGAAAGTTGTGTGTTGCGAGCACGCACCAGATTTTTTTTGTGTGTTTTTCTGATGAATGTATGCAGGAAATCTTTTAAATTTAAAACTGTATTAAAATTTTGATTAGAAATTTTCTATAAAAGGTTGTTGCTTTTTAGTTCTGTCGCTGAACAATCCGTGGGTCTAGATACTTCTCTGGGGCACATTCAGTTTTTATAATCTTAATCAAATCATTTCCTTACAGAACCGCTCAATAATAAGCAGCGGTACATACATACTGTTATATCCTGCGTCGCACAGTGAGAAAATTTTGTCATTTAGCGGCCAAAAATCTATAATTCCTGATTAAATGACGATAATCGAATAATTCTTTTTTCATTAAAGAGCATGGGATTCCCTTTATCAGTGAGAATAAAAAATAAAAAAAACACCATCACTCAAAGTATTTTAAATTAATTTTTCAATGAATCCTTTCTTCACCTAAATTTAAATAAAATAGTTTATTAGATGAAGGATTATAAATAGGAAATGAAATAAGTCAGGATCATTATCTATTGGGACTTCTGCTTATATACATGTCTTTTTAAGGCACTTGCTCTATTTAAAAGGTGTTTAAATAGTTATTGTCTAAATAAGAAAAAAAAAACAAAAAATTAAATTAAAAATAACCTATTTTTTAGGAATTTTAACGGAAAAAAATGTTGTCCTATAATTCAACGATAACTATGTTTTATGATTTAGTTTTATTCGACCCGAAAATATATTGAAAGTTTAAATATAGGGATTTAAATCTTAAAATCGATATATCGCCAATATACGCTGTGTTTCGATGAAACCAAAAATTATTTTAAAAAAAGAACAATTGAGGAAATAAAAGATGAATTAAAACCACAAAATATAGGCGATGATAAAAGATTAACGTACTACAAAAATAATGAAAAACACCGCGAGCCCAACCGTCATTTATTACCGAATGCGAAATATCCTATAAATAGTTTTTACAATTTTTTTATGTCCTTATATGTTCAAATCTAAAAATTATTTGGATTGTCTCCGTAGCGGAGCCCTCGAGTTTGAAGACGAATTTAGTATTTGATCTATTTATATGCCCGAAATATGACTGTAAAGATTTCATCAAAATTGATGAGCCGGAGGGGGGACTTTACTTAATAACTTTTGTATCATTTTCACGTGTTTTTTTTTATTTACTCAAAAACGGTTTTAACGATTTTGATCAAACTGAGTATTTGATGTATGTATATGCCAAAGATGCGATAGCCAACAAACATTACATCAAAATTTATCAACCGGAGGGGGGGACTTTACTTAATAAATTTTGTATCATTTTCATGTATTTTTTTTTATTCACTCAAAAAAGGCTTTAACGATTTTGATCAAACTGGGTATTTGATGTAAGTATATGCCAAAGATGTGACTGCCAACAAACATTACATCAAAATTTATCAACACGAGGGGGGGACTTTACTTAATAAATTTTGTATCATTTTCATGTATTTTTTTTATTCACTCAAAAAAGGCTTTAACGATTTTGATCAAACTGGGTATTTGATGTATGTATATGCCAAAGATGCGATAGCCAACAAACATTACATCAAAATTTATCAACCGGAGGGGGGGACTTTACTTAATAAATTTTGTATCATTTTCATGTATTTTTTTTATTCACTCAAAAAAGGCTTTAACGATTTTGATCAAACTGGGTATTTGATGTAAGTATATGCCAAAGATGTGACTGCCAACAAACATTACATCAAAATTTATCAACACGAGGGGGGGACTTTACTTAATAAATTTTGTATCATTTTCATGTATTTTTTTTATTCACTCAAAAAAGGCTTTAACGATTTTGATCAAACTGGGTATTTGATGTATGTATATGCCAAAGATGCGATAGCCAACAAACATTACATCAAAATTTATCAACACGAGGGGGGGACTTTACTTAATAAATTTTGTATCATTTTCATGTATTTTTTTTATTCACTCAAAAAAGGCTTTAACGATTTTGATCAAACTGGGTATTTGATGTATGTATATGCCAAAGATGCGATAGCCAACAAACATTACATCAAAATTTATCAACCGGAGGGGGGGACTTTACTTAATAAATTTTGTATCATTTTCATGTATTTTTTTTATTCACTCAAAAAAGGCTTTAACGATTTTGATCAAACTGGGTATTTGACGTAAGTATATGCCAAAGATGTGACAGCCACTATTTCATAAAAATTGGTCAACCGGAGGGGGGACTTTACTTAATAAATTTTGTATCAATTTCACGTGTTTTTTTAATTTACTCAAAAACGGCTTTCACGATTTTGATCAAACTGGGTATTTATGTATGTACATGCCAAAGATGTGATAGCCAACATTTCATCAAGATTGATCAACCGAAGGGGACACTTTATTTCATAACTTTTTTTCTAATTTTTAGATTATCTCAAAAACGGCTTTAACGATTTTCTTCATATTCGTCATGTTTAATGAAAATTGAGTGTTATTTAATATCAGGTAAGCGTTATCATTATTAAAATGTTCTGAGGGGTTTATAGAGCAAATGAAAACAAAAATAAGAAATGAATGTGGAAAATGTGTAACTTTGAGAAGTGGCATTAACAAAACGCATTAATTTCTTATCTAAGTAAGTTGGTAAGTGAAAGTTGTGTGTTGCGCGCACGCACCAGATTTTTATTTTTGTATTCATTACAAAAAGATTACTATAATCATAATAATCAATAGTGTCAGACTAAACATAGTCATTTCTTTTGAAAACGAGTTTAAGAAAATATTAATTAATTTAACTAGTTTGATTGATTTAGCCTCTTATCTACCACTAACGATTCCTAGATCAGACCAATTTCCGAATAACGTTTCCTATTTGTATCTCCTTGGAGGATGTAACCAATTTGCCACGCCGGCGTGAAAAGAGATGACGAAACTACAGAACTAGGTTTGTAATGTTACGGGCAGGTGATGGCTCGCTAATGAGACAGGTAGAACTCTCTAATATTAGGCAGAACTATGATTGATAAGGAGATGGTCGCGGGCTCACCTGGCCTGCATCAGTCACAATAATCACTCACAGAGCTCTCTCTTATCAGTGCGACATCTAATGCCCCATCTATTGGGAACTGAAGCGGGGTTAACGAGAACGGAATCGAACCAGCTGCCCGAAGATTGTCTGTAAAGAGTATCCTTTTGTCTTTTTGGAAGTAACGGGTCACGATGGGTTTAATGGAGTACCTTTAAGTCGATTAGAAGTGTCTTCTGAAGGTGCATTTACCCTAACGCGGTGGGGTTATCTATTCGGAAAAAGGTGAAAAAAGAATAATTATTAGGATGGCACACTTTTTCATGGCTAACGTAGGATTAGTTCAAGTTATTAAGTAATTAGTTTATTTAAAAATAAATTTAAAAAAAAGTAATTATAAGAGAATTTTTTATTTTTATTTTATTGTTTGTTTGTTTGTTTCTTTAACGTCCATTTATGCCACTAAGGCTAATCGGACGATGCTTCAGTGGGAGTCCTAAATTTCGCCTATCCAGGCATAATTAGGATAGGGATCTTTAACGAGTACCTGACATCGTACAGGCTAGGGACCTCCATTTTACGTCCTATCCGAGGGACGTCATAGACAAGGATTTTTTACTCCCATTAAAAAATCCCAGGGCCAACGCGGGTCGCGAACTCACGACCTTTAGTATTGTAGGTTGCCATGCTATCCACTACGCCACAGGTGACCCATTTTTATTTCATTGAACACTTTTTTAAACAAATTTAATTTATTAAAAATCTCAACTCACTAGCTAGAATAATACAAACTCAATTATTTTTTGGAGCATTGCACGCAAACTTTTAGGACTCATCTATTTTCTTTTATAAGAATTATGTTAGTAAAAGAAAATAGTTGAGTCCTAAAATGTTGCGTGCAAAGGCCCAAAAAATAATTGAGTTTGTATTATTCTAGGTAAGTAGTAAGTTAAGATTTTTAATAAATTAAATTTGTTTAATAAAAAATTGCACAGTAAAATTACAAAAACTTTTGTAATTAAATAAATAAAAAAGTAAAATGAAAGATGAGTAGTAATCATTATTTTTTAAAAAACCAATCACCCCTTAAGAAATTTGAAATTGTTCCCTAAAAAATGTACTTCGCCTTGATTTAAGAGGATGACTTCAGTCTTTTCCGACATCAATGATGACTTCACAGTTTTTTAATATTAACCCTTAGCACTCGAGGTCTCCAAAGTTATTATGTAGATTTTCACATTTTAGGAGCTTTTCTGATTGGATATCTGAGAAAACTTCAACTAAGAGGGTCCCATTTCATAATTTTTTAACTGTATTTACTTCTCCAATTAGATTTTTTAGATTTTTATGCTTCTATACAGAATAATGATAATAATAATAATAATGATAAAATTATAAAAAAAATATATAAAATATAAAAAAATACATTTTTTTTTGTAACTCTGTGTTCTGGAAGCTTCGCAAATACATTTAACCTAAATTTCATCACAATTACTACTTGGTTCTAAAATTTTACTGTATAATATTACGTTTTCAGCAGTGGCGGTCCCAGGGGGGGGATATGGGGGATCAATCCCCCCCCCCCGAAATTTCGACGAAAAAAAAATTAGTGGGATGAATTAAAAAAATTAATTAGGCATCTAATTTTTACGAGTTTTCTAGGGAAGTTTAGTTTAATTTTGACTAGAATTTTTTTTACAGAATTTTGTATATGAACTTAATGTATAAGCATAAGCAAATAAAGTGTGCTATTTTTACGCTGTTTTTTTTTTCATACAGACCAATCCCCCCCCCCCGAAATTTTTTTCAGGAACCGCGCCTGGTTTTCAGGGTGTACGTTTTCTCGAATAAGTTGCGTCGAGTTGCCGGTCGGTAACTTCCGAAACGGTGCCGCGTGCAAAGGGTTAATATTTGATTTACATCTACCAACCCATATTTTATTTATTTGATCGTTTACCACATGAAACATTCCCCTTCCATTTTCTTTCAATTCTAACAAATCATTTCTTCTAAATTATATAAAATGTATCTAGCTTAATAATCAATATATATTATAAAGCAAAGTGTACAATGTGCGTGCCGAAAAGGCTCAAAAACGACCCAACGTAGGATTAAGGAAGTTATGTCTTCGATTAGCCATATGACCACTTACGGAGAAGAAGGTTTCCGTTTTTCTCTTAAGAGTGTAAAATTGAAGAGAAAAGGACTGGAATTTTAAGCCTCTCGCACTATTTAATTAGCCTCTCTAAGATTGAGATACGAGTTTATGAATGAAAAATTTAGTTCGAGCTCCAGGCTACCAGGAAGCGCTAGGGTGCGTTTCTCTCAATGTTTATTGTCCATTCATATAGTATGCAATCGGTCTATATTTTTTCAGCTGTTCTTTTTAAATGACTAAAAAATTAAGAGAAAATAATTAGTTTGCGTTCCAAAATAAAATAAGTACTTTAAATCCCAGCAATCAATTAGAAAACCAATTGGATTCCTTAAAAAATTAGTTTTCTCATAAGAAGGCTAATATATGATCAGCACATTACATTTAATCTATATATAATATATACTTAAGTAAATTTAATGCAATATGAGTGAACATTTCGTAGTAGTACAGTGAGCGAATAAAATTAGACATAAAAAAAGAGATGAATTGACTAAATATAAATCGAAAATAAAAAGTTTGAAGTGTTCTTATTGTATTTATGAAAAAGAAGCTGGTTTGGTTACTAGCATTGTGAGCATTCCAGTTGACAAAACGACTAACTCCAATAACAGCATTCTAGATTTTATCATCCCTCATAGGTCAAGATAAAAAGAAATATGATGAAAAAATTATGCCTTCAAGAAATTTTGGATTTCACTTTGTAATAGTAGTAAGATTCTAGATATGCAGAAACCGTTCAAATTACGGGGGGATATCTTAAGGGAGGTTGAAATGGAAGAAAGGTCTTAAAAAAAAGTTGAAAGTCTATGAATCTTCGGTAGTTTCTATACTTCTGGATTAAATAGGACCATCAAACCCACTGAAAATTATACAGGGTTCCTTATTTGGGCGGACTCTGCAGATCCCAATTCTGCAGAATGTTGATACCAAGTTAAAACCGAATTTTCAAGAAGGTGCTAATTTTGTTCTATATTTCCTTTAATTTTAAAGTTCTGTTATTAAAACTACCACACAACTACCGGAGCGAAGCCGGGCACTCTAGCTAGTAGGTTTATAGATCAATGGGAAAGAATACAACCTGACATATTGCTATATTAAAAAAAAAAAAAAAAAAAACACCTGTGAAGTAATCCTAAATAACAAAGAACTGTTTTTAGTAAATGGAATAAACTCAGAAAAAGTTGCTTGTAGCCAGAAATGCTTTGCTTTGTATATCGGACACATGTATCCCTTCCTAATCACCTCCTTTCAGTAAGCCCTCTGTCATTTCCATCTCAAAGCATCTCCAGGCAAACGGTAGCGGGCTTTTTTTCCAGGAGTCGGCGGAGTGTTGAGCGTTCCAGGCCTCGAGCCTATTGTGCCCTGGGATCCTCTGTCATTATCAAATCATCGGCATGGCTCGCTGCACGCAGATCTGTTTACAGGAATCCTTTAGGAACCAAAAAAAAATCCATTGTCTCCTTTAAACGGAGGTTTGGTAAATTGATATTCGATAGTTTTTTATTAGAGGTATTTTTAATAAGAAACGATATATATACATAATGACAATATGAGGACCTCGAATAAAGTGATGGTAGGAGACGACAGATGCTGCTGTTTGAATGGGAGTGTGTATATCTTACATTATTTAACGAAGATAATAACAAAATTAACATGGAGTCATTGCATGTCACATCAACACACTTTTTTCCCTTACCATCTCAGATTTTAATGAAATTGGTACATAGGATACCTTCCTGTAGGCTAAGAAAAATGCCAAATTTCAGCTCAATATCTCAACCGGTTTTCAAAATATAGCTATGTAAACCCATTGAAAAATTCCCAATTTTGACCTGTCGCATCATTGGGAAATTGAAATCGCAGCTCTTCTAGTCATGATAGAGAGTTGAAATTGATGTCATTTTAAAACTGAATCTATGATCTTCCTCATGATATGAAACTCAATTTGGGGTTAAAAGAAATTTGTTTTTCAAAATTTGAATCAAAATTTCAAATTTGAATTTCTCAAAAAGCGAAAGGGAGAGCGGGGTTGGTTGGCATAGGGGGTAGGTTGGCCATTGGCTTATAGTTTCCGTCACACCTGTTATGAAGGCCCCACCATTGTACCATGTGACCCGCTCGACCTCGAGATTCTTGTCCTAAGTTTTCAATCCGATGCTAACAGTGTAAATAAGAGTGTGCTTCATTGATTGATTTTACAACATGTAAGTAAATTTTTATATTTTCAGTAAAGTTGGTTTAAAGGCATGGAAAAACATTTGACTCCGATTATGTTCACATAGCCCCAAACTCCTTTGAAAAACCTAACCTTTCGACTAACCAGTTTCTTGTTTGGTTGTTCTCGCCTGTCCTAGCAATCATCTTTCATATGATCTCTCTTGTGGGGTTAGTTGGCTCACTTCTACTTTTTTTTTGGCGCAGTAGCAATTCACAAAAGCAAGGTAAACATTATCAAAGGTGAAGCTTCCAATTGTCTTTAGTTCCAGCGAGGAAGATCAGAACAATTTTTCTTATGCAGTGACGACAGTCTAAACTTCTATCTTATTCTATTGCCATTCTATTTTCCCTTAAAAGCTGTTGAAAACCGATTCAAAATTATTATACCATTATAGCGCAGCTTTTAATAACAATAATATGTGTTAGGAAGTACTTGAATGAGATGGCAAAACAACCCCACCTTCTAGGCCAACCTGCCCCACACAGGGGGGTTAATTGGCATACTCTGGATTGACGAATTCTTCAATTTTCTGTGATCTTAGAATTAAATATTATGTTGTGAAAAAAATACTTGAAGTACTCTAATACTTGGAGTTTACAGTGGTATCAGCCCCGTAGGGATTATATTAACAGGAACGACTCTAGGAACGACTACAATAAAAAAAGTGAAAACTGTTGCCAACCAACCCCGCTCTCCCCTATTTCTAAAAATCTGAAAAAACCCAGTAGAGTTGAAAAGGATGTCATTAATATGTGTTATAAAAATTATGATGGGACAGCAATGGGTTCATGCTTAAAATAATTATTGAAAAATTTGAGTTTTCTTATGGATGGAAAAAAACCATTAGCTATTATGCTTCTCCAACTGTAGCCTATTTTATCAAACTAATTTCTTACCTACACTTGTCATAAATCTTTGGAATATTATCTACTTCTGGATATTGTGATTTGACATATCAATTTTGTCACATTTCTTAGTATTTTTTTATGTTCTACAGAATTCTTATCTTTTTTCAAAAGATTGTAATCTTGATTGATTTTCTATCTTTCCATGTCTACTTGGTATAAGCAACAAAATTCCAATGCTTAGGAAAAAAAAAACAGGTGCGTGCGCGCAACACACAACTTTCACTTACCAACTTACTTAGATTAGAAATTAATGCGTTTTGTTAATTGCCTCTTCTCAAATGAACAGAACGGCTTTAATTATGAACAATGGTCTGTCATTAAAGGCGTACTCCGCATGCGTAGGCTCAACGAATTTATGAGTTGACTGAATATTTTTCTCCTCTTTATGTGTTCTTTATTTTTATCATATCTCATATTTAGCCATTTCTTATTTTTAGGCGTAACGAGGGACAGTTAATTTCTCCATATAAACAAAAACAAAGGTACTTTATAGGAAACCAACAAACAAAAAAGCCCCTACCCCAAAAAAAAAACCCTCAGATGATTTTAATAATGATAAAGCTTACCTGATATTAAAGAACACCTAATTTTCATTAAACATGACGAATTTGATAAAAATCATTAAAGCCGTTTTTGAGATCCGCGAAAGAAAGGAAAAATTATTAAGTAAAGTTCTCTCTCCGGTTGATCAATTTTGATGAAATGTTGGCTATCATATCCTTGGCATATACATACATCAAATACCCAGTTTGATAAAAATCGTTAAAACCGTTTTTGAGTAACTAAATAAAAACACGTTAAAATTATACAAAATTTATTAAGTAAAGTCCCCCCTCCGGTTGATCAATTTTTATGAAATGTTTACAGTCATATCTCGGGCATATAAATAGATCAAATACTCCGTTTAATCAAAATCGTTAGAGCCGTTTTTGAGAAAATCGAAAAAAAACTTTAAAAGTTATTAAATAAAGTACCCCCTCCCTTTGAGCAATTTTGATGAAATTTTTGCTGTCACATCGCGGGCATATACATACACTAAATACCCAATTTCAGGTTCGCAAGGTTTATGGTTTTTGAGCTAGTCTGTTCATAAACACACGCACACAACACAGACCATTTCGCGGGACTTGGTTATTTGGACCCAGAGGACCCCAAAACGTGTATTTCCGTTGAAAACCGGAAGTCGAAACTTTTCACGATCGCAATACTTTCACTTACTATATATTTAATATATAGGTAAGTGAAAGGAGAAAAAAGCTAAAAGTAACACTGTTCTTAGTCTACAAGAAGGTATCCTATGTACCAAATTTCATTAAAATCTGAGATGGTGCGGGAAAAAAAGTGAGTTGATGTGACATGGAATGACTCCATGAAAAATTACAAATAATAAAATGTTACAAGAAACTTTCTCGGAGTCAACGAAATATTAAAAGAAAAGACCATCTAAGCAACAGGAAAGATAGAAAACACTTATGGAAATAAACAATTTAGTAAAAGAAGCGCAACTATAATAGAAGCGGGTCAAAGGGTCATGACCTCCCCCTCCAAATATCTTGGCTTTTCAATTTTTTAAATGAATAATGTAATTAGGTAGTTACTGTGCCCTAAATAATGCACTTTTGGTACCTTAAACACGGGTTACTTGAGTCCAGATTTTGAAACTTTTAACATTATTCTTGAAAATAGTCACAACATATTGTTTTCTTTGACATACTCACCTTATATAATTAAACTAAAGTTTATTATGAAAACTTTAACATATAATATGCATTGTTTGTGTCGTATTAAATATTTTTATTTATTTTTTTTAATTTGGGCTCAAATTAACCTTGAGGTCGGGTTACTTGACCCCAGACTCAATCCCCACTAAAAATACTATTTGAAGGCAGTTTGATTCAACTAACCCGCGTTTACGGTATATTAGACCGCAGCCCTTCTTAATACAAGGTAATAATCTCATTAAAAAACGGTACTGTCAGCCACGTGATTATGAGACGGGAGGGGGGGGGGGTCATGCCCCCTCAAATTAGTACGTGACGACATGTTTTGGAATGATCTAGACCTTTCATGGATGTTCCGTTTCGGGTTAAATATAAGAAGTGATAGACCATGGTATTAGTCTTGCTTTCGAATATCGAAGCGTATGTTTATTTTTGAGTCACCGTTTTGTCACTTGCAGTTACTGTTCGTAACGTTGTTACTCATTTGAGTTCTAATTATTTGTTTGACATTGTTGTGAAATAATTTTGCGTAAATAAAATTATTTAAACCCACATTGGTGATACAGTGCTTACTTATCTATTTTTTTTTTTTTTAATTCCAAAAGGTATTCCTATCATACTATAATCAGTATTATTATTTCAACTCTAATTATTTAATTTTGGCAAAAGAAAATTTTGGAATTATTTTGGTAAAAGAAATCACCAAGAGGTTAATATTAATAATAATTTTATAATTTTCAAATGATTTTATCAGAATAAAATAAAGAACCAAAAGAAAAAATTAATAAGTAATTAGGTATTTTATGTGGTTATAGGCGCGTCTAGACGATAACAATAATATCAGATAACAAAAAAAAAACAACAAAAAAAACAAACAATGGTAAACAGAAATAGGGGTAATGGAGTCTTGTATGAAAGAAGTAATGATATATAAAATGATACCCTTGAATGCCACCACAGAATGCCAACTGTTTTTTGTTGATGAAGAGGAATGAATGGCATGTTTATTTATGATTGCCTCGTATTTCATGGATAAAAAAACCTATTTTAGATAAAGAAACTAAGATAACATTGTTATCTGTTATTTTGTTATGATACCATTGCTAGTTGTTTTGCTACTCTTGGATAGAATACCATCTTTTTTTTCTTGATAAAGTGGAATGAATACCACGTTTATTTATAATTGACTCGTATTTCATGGATAAAAAAATCTATTTTAGACAAAGAAACTAAGCACGTAAAAAAACAAACAAAAATAAAACGTTAAAGCGTCGCACCGAAAACTTCTTCATTTCCAATATATAAAATAAATAAAATAATAAACCGGGGAAACATGCCCTCCAGCTACATAGACAATCACCCAATACCACAAACAAATACAGTAACATACTTACGCTTGGGACTTACTCTCGATCGAAGGATGACATGGGGCACACACGTCAAGATAAAACGAAAAACGCTGAAGTTCAGACAGATTGTGAGACTATTATACTCCATCGTACATAGACGTTCCAATTACCCCTCAGACAAAAACTTAACCTATACAGCTATTTGCTAAAACCTTTAAGGATCTATGCAAGACAAATTTACGGACCCGCAAAAAAGACTCATATTAAAAAAATCTGGTGCGTGCGCGCAACACACAACTTTCACTTACAAACTTACTTATATTAGAAATTAATGTGTTTTGTTAATTGCCTCTTCTCCAAATTTTGTTCTCATCTATATGTTCACTTCATTTTTATCATAACTCATACTTAGCCATTTCTTATTTTTAGGCGTAACGAGAGACATTTAATTTCTCCTTATAAACAAAAACAAAGGTACTTTATGGGAAAAGAAAAAGGCCCCTTCCCCATTTGATCCACCTCAGGACATTTTAATAATAATAAAGCTTACCTGATATTAAAGAACACCTAATTTTCATGAAACAAGACGAATTTGATGAAAATGGTTAAAGCCGTTTTTGAGATAAGCGAAAAAAAGGTAAAAGTTGGTAAAGAAGTTATGAAATAAAGTGCCCCCTTCGTTTGACCAATTTTGATGAAATGTTGGCTTTTACATATTTTGTATATACATACATCAAATACCCATTTCTTCAAAATCGTTAAAGCCGTATTTGAGTAAATAAAAAATAAGTACACCTGAAATTGGTACAAAATTTATTAAGTAAAGTCCCCCCTCCGGTTGATCAATTTTGATGAAATTTTTACAGTCGTATCTCGGGCATATACATACATTATACCCAGTTTCATCAAAATCGTTAAAGCCGTTTTTGAGTAAAAAAAAAATATGTACACGTGAAATTGGTACAGAATTTATTAAGTAAAGTCCCCCCCCCCCTCCGGTTGATCAATTTTGATGAAATTTTTACAGTCGTATCTCGGGCATATACATACATTATACCCAGTTTCATCAAAATCGTTAAAGCCGTTTTTGAGTAAATAAAAAATATGTACACGTGAAATTGGTACAGAATTTATTAAGTAAAGTCCCCCCCCCTCCGGTTGATCAATTTTGATGAAATTTTTACAGTCGTATCTCGGGCATATACATACATCATATACCCAGTTTGATCAAAATCGTTAAAGCCGTAAATAAAAAAAAACACGTGAAAATGATACAAAATTTATTAAGTAAAGTCCCCCCTCCGGTTAATCAATTTTGATGAAATTTTTACAGTCATATCTCGGGCATATAAATAGATCAAATACTCAGTTTAATCAAAATCGTTAGAGCCGTTTTTGAGAAAATCGAAAAAAAACGTAAAAAGTTATGAAATAAAGTACCCCCTCCCTTAGAGCAATTTTGATGAAATTTTTGCTGTCACATCGCGGGCATATACATACACTAAATACCCAATTTCAGGTTCCCACGGTTTATAGTTTTTGAGCTAGTCTTTTCACACACACACACACACACACACACGCGCACACACAGACACACACACACACACACACACACACACACAGACCATTTCGCGGGACTTGGTTATTTCGACGCAGGGGGTCCCAAAACGTGTATTTCCCTTGAAAACCGGAAGTCGAAATTTTTCACGATCGCAATACTTCCACTTACTATATATTTCATATATAGGTAAGTGAAAGTAAAAATACAAATCTTCCAATCCCAATACTTAAGATTAATTACAAAATCACCACCCTACTTTTCAGACGAGGCTCTTCACAATGACTTAAGAGTTCCGACTGTGACAAATTATATACGTATGAATTACAAACGGTTTTACGACAAATTACTCGGACATACCAACAAATTTGTACAAGATATAGCAAGACTTGACATTCCCGACATACCTCGGCGAAGGCTGAAGAGGAGTTGGATGAGGGACCTCCTAGTCTGACAGTGAAGCCAGGAGGATGCACCACTGGGTGCTATCTCCCTCATGCCTACCAATGCCATTTGTAACTTATTTTAGCACATTTGCTTATTGTTATTTTACAGGTGCAAATAAAATTATTCAGTTAAAAAAAAAATAAAAAAAATAAAAATAAAATATACCGAGGCCTGAGGGCCAAAAAGGTGCCTGATTTGAAGAAAGTTTTTGATCTTATAGCCTGAAAGTACTCATTTCATAGATAACAAATATGAACGACTGCCACCTCAGATAGGTTGCCATCAAATTTTATAGGCAAACAAAATCTACGAACATTTTTCAATGTTTCGCTAATAACTCGAGAACAATTTTTCGCAGAGAAAACTGTGCTCTCTTCAAAATAAAAGAGCACAAAGTTTCGCGTCGTTCGAGTTCCTCATAGTTAAAGTCGGTTAAGCCTTTTCGCCAAAGCCGATTATCAATTATCAGCAATATTTGCCATTTAAGCGTAAAAATGTATTACGCTCATGTTCCAAAGCTTGCAATTTGGAGAGGACTACTCCAAATAAAAAATGTTACCTATAACTATACCTATAATAGTTGTAGAATATCAAATTCTGTGTAAAACGAGCTCCTTGAATGTCAGAATGCCAACTGTTGATAAAGTGGAATGAATGGCATGTTTATTTATAATTGCCTCGCATTTTATGGATAAAAAAAACTTATTTTAGGCGAAGAAACTAAGCACGTAAAAAAAGACGTTAAAGAGTCGCACCGTAAGCTTCTTTATTTCAAATATATATAATAAATAACATAATAGTCCGGAAACTGACGGCCAAAAAAGTGTCTGATTTGAAAGAAAGTTTTTGATCATATAGGCTCAAAGTACTCATTTCATAGATAACAAATGTGAATGTCTGCCACTTCAAATCGGTTGCAATCGTTTGAATATTTTTACGTTTTTATTTTTATTTCCACGCAGCATTTAGCTCATGTCGTGTGTAATGAGCTTGTTTCATGCTAAATTTGATGCTCTGCAACTTTTACCTAAAACATTTTTTATTGAAACCAGATGCTTTTGAGTAATAGGCGTTGAAACACGGTTTCCACCAAAATCGTAAAAATTACAGATTTTTGATATTCCAAACCCGGCTAAACCACTAAACCGATTTAAACTATCAATACATCACAAATATATCATTCTATTCGCAATAGTAAGAAGAAAGGAATACTCATCATTGATCATTGAACATTTCATCAGTGAGTTTAGGCCACTAAGCGCTAAATACATTCACGTTTTGATTAGTTTGTCTCCGCAGGAGTTGGCTAATTTTAAAATTAAGGAGTTCGTTTTACACATAATTTGATATTCTACAACTATTATGGGTAACATTTTTTATTTGGAGTAGCCCTCTCCAAATTGCAAGCTTTGGAACAAGAGCGTAATTTATTTTTTACGCTTAAATGGCAAATATTGCTGATAATCGGTTTTGGCAAAAAGTCTTAACCGATTTTAACTTTGAGGAGCTCAATTGACGCGAAATTTTATGCTTTTTTATTTTGAAAAGAACACAGTTTTCTCTGCGATAAATTGTTTTCGAGTTATGAGCGAAAAATTGAAAAAAATGTTCAAAAATTTCGATTTTGTTTGCCTATAAAATTTGATGGCAACCGATCTGCTATCAAACTATAATCAGTATTATGATTTTAATTTTAGAATCTGAAAGTAAAATTTTTGGAATTATTTTGGTAAAAGAAAACACACAGGGGATAATATTAATAATTATTTTATAATTTTTAAATGGTTTTATTAGAAGAGAAAAGATTGGCCAATTCTTTTTTTCTCTTCTGATAAAATCATAACGACAAATAATTGTTAATATTATCCTACCTGTGTTTTCTTTTACCAAAATAATTCTTGTCTTTTGATTATAGTATGATAGGCAATCATTTTGGTATTTTAAAAAAAAAAGAAATTTTCGCTTATTGGATATCCTTCATTGTATTATTTTATTTATTATATACTAGCTATATATACGGGTTTCACCCGGAGAATTTATTTTTTTAAATCTATAAAGTGAGACTTTTATCAACTCAAACGGTCGTAAAAACCAATGGAAAGCGAGTTCAAAACGATTTTTATAACAATAAATAATATACTCAGAGATTGGTTGAAGACTTAAGACTAACGGTATGGATTTCTATAAAGAAAAACAAACAGAATTTCACAGTTATTTATATTGATATTGGAAATGAAGATGCGTCCTTCAAAAAGACATGGTCTATTTTTTTTCTAAAATATATTTTTTTTTTAGATTTGAGATGAATAGATAGATATTATTTAACCAACAATAATGTTTATTATAACCACTCATCGATACGAGGATGTATCTATATAATGGTAGCCTCTTGTTTTCACATCGTTACATCAGATTACCTCGGAACCACCCGCCAATTAGGAATCCTTTTGTTGAATTGGAGCGGCAGGGATTGGTGGGAAGGTTAAGCTAGCCGGCTCCTGATTGGCCAGCTAATGACGCACATTAAAACCAATCTCGGACCTTGGTTTAACGAAATTAGTGAGCGCCATGAGTTAACAATTAGCGCAATTACCCCGTTCGTGAATGGCCTCGAGTCTTTTGCACGCGAGCTTTGTTAAGGCTTGCGTAATCGCTTTGCAACAATTTTGATAAAACGATTGTCCCCTACCTGGTTTCCCAGATCTGAATTGAATCGTTTATCTTTAAAAGGGCATATAAATTGGTTCTGGGCAATCCATAAAGAATTCTATCATTATCCTTTAAAAAAACAATGGTTGAACATTCCAAAAAATATGATTTATTCTATGATTGAATTCTTACTTAAATTAGTTAAATCCATCTCTTTTATTTCCAGGATTCAAATTAGACTGCATGCCAGGAAAGTTTCGGATTGGGGGGGGGCACATTTTTATGGGTAACGAATTGTTTAGGGTGTTAGCTTTCGAACAACGAAAAACGTAGTACAGACTGTAGCTTTGTCTATAGTAAACTACAAGTTTATTAAGACTATTTTCAATAACATTATTCTTAGGAGTAGGGGAGCAATAATTTCTTGTGGAGGAGGCAGAGATGGCAATCCATGAACGAAATTTTTTATAACTAAATAGGGTAAACCAGACAGTTATTGGCACTCAGTACAATTATTGACACCCCAACTTTAACTTAAAGAAATAAGTAAACTAGTCCTAATTTTATTTCAAGATATACATATGAATTTAATGTTTGAAGGTCCTCTAAGTCATCTATGAAGTAAGTGTTTCGCTAACTAGCCATAGGGAAGATTTCACAATTAAATTCACAGTGTGTCAATAACGAGTTTTTGCACTTTTTACTATAAATATTGCCATATGCTAAATTATTGAACTTCTGACCCAAAAAAACCTCTTGAGTCTTTAAAAGGATAGATAAAGAGGAGCTATGGAAGTTTCTATTTGATCCCTTCATAAAAAGTATTTTTTTAAATTTCGCCACAGAAATGGATTGTATTAATGCACGGGGACGCGTCCCCCACCCAATATTTTGACAGGAGGGGACTGTCCCCCCCCCCCCCCAATATTTTGTCAGGCCCAATGTAAAAAATTAAATAAAAATGCGATTTTACGAATTTATTCGAGTTTAACCAATAAAATATAAATATCAAATATGAGTTAATTTCAGCACACTCTATTGTTAAAAGCTAGTCAGGCGTATTGTATATTTGATTAAATATATAATTTTTATTTCAGATCGAACTGTTTTGTTTTATTGCTCTACATTTCTTTTTTAAACCAAGCAGCTTGATCATACTTTCCATGAATTTCATGAAGCTTGTAGAAGTTAATGGGAAGCAATGAAATTAGTGGTATCAGAATCAGAAAAAAAACTTGGAAAAAATTCAATCAAGAAATTTTGGCCCACATCCTTCAACTTTAAGCCTTAACAATTCCCTACTTTAATGTATAACTTAGTCATAAATTGACAAGTTTTAAGAGACTATAAATACCTTTAAAATGCAGCGTTGGAGGATGACTTTAAATGCCCCAACAGTTGTTTTTAGGGGTGATTTTTTCAACTTTTAGCCCCTCGAATTTCTACCTACCCTATCATGGAAAATTTTGAGCCCCCCCCCCCAATGATTTGGTGCTGGTGACGCCCATGTATTAATGTATAAATTAAGGGTGTCAATAACTGTCCGGCTTACCCAACTTTACAAATTTAACTCCGCAACGCATAATTATTTTAAAATAAAACAAATAAATCATGAAAAATAAAATATAAATATTACTACAACTACATTCTGGATCTTACACTTGATTTAACATTAGTATTATCGGGATTTTAATATTTTCTAAATTATGCTTTCATACAAGATGGAACGGGTTTTTAATATTCAAACTTGAAAACTTGACCCGCGTACCTTGTTTTAGGTACCCCTATTCTATACCACACAATCTGAGAGTTCATCCTGGCTTCTTTTAGATTGTCCCAAAGAACCGAACCCGCAGAAGAGAGATAGCCATCGAGGGAGTACGCCGAATCTCGATGAACGGCCTTTTTTATTTCCAGACTCCAGAAGTCCCTAAGATCGTGCCTTATCTCCAAGTCATTGGAAATGTTAATCCAGCTCTCCAGAGCCCTCGATAACATCTGCCGCGAGGATTATCTAGAGCGTTCATCAAGTGTTATTTATAGTAATTTGCCTCGATAATTATATGTTAATATGATTTAAAGCGTTCGGTTATTATATCCTAAGGTGTTGATAATGTCGATATATAATGATTTAGTTATAGGATGCTATTTGTCATAACCATTTTTATTATGTTTTAGGGTTCTAGACTTTTTATGAGAGATAATTAGGTTTTAATAATCAGCTTTCAGCGAAATAAAAAGAAAAATCATATATATAAGAGATAGCAAAAAAAATATTGCCTCTTTAGTGTTGAACCTTGTCAGAAAATCTTTGAAATGTACTCATGGTTTGAGATATAATAAACATCGAAAACCAGAAGATCCAGAGGAAGAATCTAAGAAGGATTCACGGACCCAAGATAACGCAAGAGAAGTACAAGCTAAAATCTAATAAAGAAATATAGTTACATCAACGTATGTACATCAATTTGGAAGATTTGGAAACCGTCGTCAGGACCGTTTCCGTTTTGAAAACTGAAGTTCTATGGGCACATGGTCATGATGAATAGTGATGAATACTAGAGCACATCCTGTAGGTAGAAGGTCAGTCGATTTAGGTAAGTCGATCATTTAATTTATTTTTCTGAAGTAACGACGTCGGCAAGACGAAGCGCTACTTCATATGTAACTTTGTGTCAGTCTTGGAAATGAAGTGCTACCTAATGTTCGTCTTGAAAGCTAATTCTATCTGTAAGTGGAATATTTATGGACTATTTGGACCTCGAGAAATGTGCCGATTTCGTCCTTGGCAGAAGAGAAGAATGTCAAAATTTTATTGTATTGTGGAAAGTGCAATTGTGGAGAGGATAAGGTCAAGTTATATTATAAATACGAGATTGTAAAACCAGGCTGTTACTTATATATTATTAATGATTAATGACAAAATTTATTAACTATAAGTCATATGTAAATTTTCCTATTATTTGTAACTCATTGTTCCTGTTTAGTTGGTAGTGCAATGTATTTCTATTGATATACTTTCGTAGTTTATTTATTCTATTTACTGTTGGATTATTTCTTTGGCAATTTTGTTTTTGTGACATTTTCTTTTTTTTTTTTTTTTTTGTATGAAATAAATATTCTGTCCAATAAATCATACATTAAAAATCAACGTGTTTTGCGTATATTGAACCTTAACTTTTAAATATGTGTAAGTAAATTACACCGTTCTTAGGTTCTTATCGACGAAATGCATGAAAAGTGTAAATGTAAATAAGGCCTGTTTTAAAGTATTATAAGTACTGCATTTAGATGATGATTAGGCATCCCTGAAACGATAATAAGGTTACTTCGTCTCATCGGCGAAGCGCTACCTAAAGCAACCCCCTTCGATTAACGCTACCTTTCCCGGGTTACGGAAAAACTGAAAGGGGTTGGGGTTCTTGTGGGTAGGAAGGAGGGACGAGGAAGAAAATGGACTGAGGAAGAGCGAAGGGTCCGGGAGGATGAGAGAGTATTGCAGAAACAGGAAGGCAGAGGGTGTGAGGAGGAAACGGAACTGATATTCGCGGGTACATGCTGAACGATTCGTGTTAAAAAAATCTGGTGCGTGCGCGCAACACACAACTTTCACTTACCAACTTACTTAGATTAGAAATTAATACGTTTTGTTAATTGCCACTTCTCAAATGAACAGAACGGCTTTAATTATGAATAATAGTCTTTCCTTAAAGGCGTACTCCGCATGCGTAGGCTCAACGAGTTTTATGAGTTGACTGAATATTTTTCTTTTTTTCTCCTGTTTATGTTTTCTTTATTTTTATCATATCTGATATTTAGCCAATTATTATTTTTAGGCGTAAAGAGAGACAGTTAATTTCTGCATATAAACAAAAACAAAGGTACTTTATAGGAAACAAACAAACGAAAAATGCCCCCCCCCCCAAAAAAAAAACCCCTCAGACATTTTAATAATGATAAAGCTTACCTGATATTAAAGGACACCTAATTTTCATTAAACATGACGAATTTGAAAAAAATCGTTAAAGCCGTTTTTGAGATCATCGAAAAAAGGTAAATTGGAAAAAATTATGAAATAAAGTGCCCGCTCCGTTTGACCAATTTTGATGAAATGTTGGCTATCACATCTTTGGCATATATACATCAAATACCCAGTTTGATCAAAATCGTTAAAGCCTTTTTTGAGTAAATAAAAAAAACACGTAAAAATGATTGAAAACCGGAAGTCGAAATTTTTCACGATCGCAATACTTCCACTTACTATATATTTCATATATAGGTAAGTGAAAGTAAAAAAAAAATACCTTATTGTATTTTTTCCTACACATTAAATTCATTTGATTAGAAACGGTAAAAACCCTTATTTCAAACTTAAAAAGAAAGTGTTTCAGGTCTTTCTACTAGATCCTTTAGGAACAAATATTACTAACAAAACTCACATTAACGTAAATTAATACACGATGAATTATTGAACTTCAGAAAATTGTGGAAAATATTTCACCGTAGGTAATAATGAAGATGAAGTTTGTGGGTTTTGTTTTTTACTTTCACTTATCTATATATGGAATGTATAGTAAGGGAAAGTATTGCGATCGTGAAAAATTTTGACTTCCGGTTTTCAATGGAAATACACGCTTTGGGGTCCCCTGAGTTCAAATAACCAAGTTCCGCGAAAAGGTCTGTGTCTGTGTGTGTAGGTGAACAGACTAGCTCAAAAACTATAAACCGTACGAACCTGAAATTGGGTATTTACTGCATTACAGATACATTATAACTTATGGAGATATACACATATGGAAAAGTGTGGCGTTTACATATTATTTAAACCCGTCGATTTCTAATCTATGTAAGTTCGTAAGTGAAAGTTGTGTGTTGCGCGCATCGCACCAGATTTTTATTTGTTTTTTTACGATAGTAAAAAGTAGAGGCTTGTTTTGAAATTAGTTACAAATAAAACGAAAACGAAAGGAGTTTTCGTGGGCAAGCCTTTAATAGATCAGAATTCTTCGTCTGTTCTCAAGACTTTGTTTTGTTTTTGAATTTTTTGTAGAGGTTAGGTCAGGTTTAAATCGGCCCGTCCGAAATTGTGGCGAAATGACAGGTTGTAAGGCTGTGTCCTGTGGGAATCCTGGACCCGCGCCATTGTGACAGAGGGTGTCGCCTGTTCTGCAACTATTAGCCATTGTTCACCCGCAGACACGAACCTCCGAAGGATGATAGTTCTCGGATATCTTCGCTACCTCTCCAATATTTCGGTGACAAAAGGACCTCTTTTATTATTTTTTTTCCAGAAGCTATTCATTAGTGGCTTCGCGGTGGGAAAACAATTTGCCTCTGAGGTTTTAGTTAGCATTTCTAAAAGAAAAAACAACAACATAACAAACTGTCCTAACCACGGGTTTCGGCGAATTGATTCCATTTCTTATAAAATATTCGTTGAATATTTATGTAAAATCGCATGCCATGTACTATCTTAATTCTTCAGAACAGGTGATTCCCACGCTATTTTTCGTGGACAGTGGTCATGTAATTTTGACCACGGGCGTCACCGCCGGGGGGGGCAGGGGGTACGCGTCCCCTCCAATATTTTAGGGTCTGATAATATAACTCCCGAATTCTACAAAAATCTTCCTGAAAACTGGAAATTATTTATTTTAAATATAAATTATAAATAGTACCGAAGTCACTCAAGGGTTCTTCAGGGGGAGGTTCTTAGCCCGTACCTTTTCAGTCCGCTTTTGAGCGATATAGACGATTTTTTTAGAGCTAATGGGGCACATGGCATTCCGATCATCCCTGGCTGCGATATTATTATAGAGTTATATGCTGACGACTTAGTATTATTCGGGGACAGCGAGACGGATGTCCAAAAAAAGTTACAAATATTGGGCTATTTCTGCAAGAAAAACAATTTTGAAATAAACATTACAAAAACAAATATAGTTCATCAAAAACGCTTCGAGCTCAAATAAAGAATATATAATTCATCAAATATACAATACTGACTTTTAACAATAGAGTGTGCTGAAATTAACTAATATTTTATATTTATATTTTATTGGGTTAACTCGGATAAATTCGTAAAATTGCATTTTTATTTAATTTTTTACATTGGATCCCCTCCAATATTTTAGCAGGAGAGGATGCAAGGTAAAAAATTAAATAAAAATGCTATTTTACGAATTTATCCGAGGTAACCCAATAAAAAATAAATATAAAATATTAGTTAATTTCAGCACACTCTATTGTTAAAAGCCAGTATTGTATATTTGATGAATTATACAGTGTTTATTTCAGCTCGAAGTGTTTTGTTTTATTGCTCTACATTTATTTTTAAACCAAGCAGCTTGATCCTACTGCCCATCAATTTGATAAAGCTTATAGAAGTTAATGGAAAGCAATGAAATTAGTGGGATCTGAATCAGAAGAAAAACTCGTATAAAATTTAATCGAAATATTTTGGCCCACATCCTTCAACATTAAGCCGTAGCGATTCCCTACTTTAATGTATAACTCAGGCATGAATAGACAAGTTTTAAGAGACTATAAAAACCAGCGTTGGGGATGAATTTAAATGCGCCAACAGATATTTTTAGGGGCTATTACTTAACTTTTAGCCCCTCGAATTTCTACCTACCCTATCTAGGAAAATATTGAGCCTTCCCCACCAATAATTTGGTGCTGGTGACGCCCATGATTTTGAAAATCATATGAATTATCATTGAGAGTGGTTTGTTTGATCTCACTTTATGCAACTAAGGCTAATCGGGCGATGCATCAGTGGGAGTTCTAAATTTTGCCTATCCAGGAATAATTATGGACCGTATTTTACGTCCTATCAAAGGGGCGCTATATCCAAGGATTTTTTACTCTCTTTAAAATATCCTATGGCCGCATGGGGATGGGAATCCATGATCTTTAGTAATGTAGGTTGCTATGGTAACCACTACACTACAGGTGCCTCTGAATTGCGTTTCCAGATATGTTAGGATGGGGGGGGGGGCGCTCTTTTTTTAATTTCCATAAGACATGAAACCCAATTTAATATATTAGTACATGTACCAAGTACTATCTACACTAAATCACAATTAAATGTATAAATGCAACCCATTTTCCGTTTAAGGACATAAAATATTACTATATAAAAGGACATCTAATTCTAATATAGAAATTCTAATATTTTCTTCCTATAGTTTCTCCACCATTCAAGGGGGGAGCTTTTGTTTTCAATTATTTCAAGTGTTCATAGACTTCATATGTGGTGAGGATTAGTAAAATAAAAATATTGAAATTTAATTACTATTTATACATTTCTCAGGACTTCTAATGATAAGTCTTACCTGATGCCCTTAGTATTATCTCGAGACCATGAATCCCTAATTTTTAAGATAAGTTTTGGATGACATATAAAGAAAACTGAATGTAGTGATACACATAGTGTTTCAAAGATAAGCAGATAAATATCCAAATAAATAGGCATTGATGCTCATGGTAATTGATCAAAATTAAGAGTTGTTATTTTCAAACTACCCAATTTAAGGCAAAATGCAATTTTAACATCCTGGTGGAGATTGCTTAAGTTCATATAAATGAAATTGACCTGAAGTTTTCTATAGCTTCATATACTTTCACAATGGCTGACCAGTGGAGTAAGTTAAATTAATCAATGTCTGAAATACAAAGAGGAGATTTTAAAAGATTCAGAACTGGTTTGGATACGTATAGCATTTAGGAATAAAATAACATTTAAGAAGAATTTAAACTTCTTTCTCATCTGCATATTACTTATTTATAATACTATGTAAAATTACTTTAAATACATGAGTTTTTAAAAAATATTTCCTAATATTGCAAAAGCTATGACTATCTTAAATCAAGACATTTTATTAATATGTTAATAGGGGTTATAAAATGTTTAAATTCATAAAATAAATAAAATAGAAAATATAATTAATACTTCATAAATAAATAGAAGACAAAAGATAAAAGTTACCTAAATGGTACATTAAATGGATCAGATAAGATCAATCAAGATAACCAGGATGACAAACTATAAAATAAAATTATCTAAATGACTCACTAATAGGAATGCTTTACCAAGATAGTAGATATGACTCAATAATAGATAAATGCTTTTTCCACTAAAACAGGTTCATAACAGATTTTTGGTCGATTTTTATCAAACCTAATTCGTTAAATGAATTTTTTGGGTGATAAAAAACTTAACAGAACAAACATTTTCATACACCAGATCTGCAAAATATAATTAAAAATAAACTAAAAGGAAAGGACAATTGCATGAGACAAAATTAAGAACTCAAGTAACACAATATCATGCACAGATCAGGAACAATTTACAGAAATTTTGAAGGAATGATATCTTACAAGAAATGAAATTTTCAAAACATTTATTTTCTGAAGTCATTATAAAAATAAATAAATTAATAATTGTACTTCATATTGGATACATAAGAAATATTCATAATACTGATAAGTTATTATTATTGTTATTGCAATTATTGACCACAAACTAAATGTGGTCCTCCTGTTTTTTTGGTTAAATTTTTATTTAATAATATCTGTTTGATAAATCTTTTTGACAATGAAAAAATATCAACTGAAATAAATTGTAACAAACAAAATTTTTACAAAGCAATACTTAAAAACAATTGAAGTTAAAACATAAGTGAAAATTAAGAATAAGGTAACAATATCATAAACATTCTGGAATACGTGATACAAATTCATAAAAACTGCAATTTTTAAAATATTTATTAAATCATTAATTTCAGTTGACAAATTAATAATACTGTTAGAATTATAATTATACTTTTTTATATTATAACAAATATTCTTAATACTGATTGATAATAATAACTAATACATAATGAATAGATTTTTTCAAAATCTAAACTTTGGTACATTAAAAATCATGAATTAATTTAATTTGATACTTAAAGCAATTTTAATAAATTTAAGGATATCCACAATTAATACTTTTTTAGAGATTAAAATTACTATATCATGCAATATATATTTTTTAAAATATAAAGGAAAACAGAAATACAAATTCCTTTTATTGGAAAAAGGACAGAAAATTCAATTTCAATGAAAAGCCATAAATATTAGTTATAGAGGTCATCATCATCAGCTTCGGGAAAATTGCCTTGATCAACGGTACCAGTAGCACCTGCGTTAGAAGAAGTAGGGAATCTAAAATTGGTTCCGAATCCTCTGGATTGATGAAGAGTCTGAGCAAACATTTCATATTTCCTGATGTCATTGTCGGTAACAGAGCGTCTGGCAAAACGCATTGCTTCTTCAAAATGCTCTCTAGTTATTTCTCTCACTGGATCTTCTTCATCCAAATCCATGTCGACATACCCATCCTTCAAAAGCTTGCGCTGTTTCATCACCTCAGCTTCAATAGACTGCCTGATTGCGAGTTTACAAGCTCGTTGGCAGATCTCGGTGATATCTGCACCAGAATAGCCGTGAGTCATTTTAGCGATGTATGGGAGGTCAACATCTGCAGCAACAGGGGATTTTCTCAAGTTAGCCTTGAAGATGGCTTCTCGAGACTTCTCATCTGGAAGTGGAATGTAAATCAACTGATCTAAACGCCCTGGTCTCAGTATGGCAGAATCAATAATATCTGGTCTATTTGTTGCACCGATGATGAATACATTCTTCTTAGCTCCCATACCATCCATTTCGGTCAAGATCTGATTGATCACCCTGTCCGCAGCTCCTCCCGCATCACCTACACTTGCTCCTCTTGACTTGGCAATTGAATCAAGCTCATCAAAAAATAGTACACAAGGAGCTGCAGCTCTGGCTTTGTCGAATATATCTCGAACATTGGCTTCAGATTCACCAAACCACATTGTTAGTAACTCAGGGCCTTTTACAGAGATAAAGTTAGCTTGACATTCATTAGCAATTGCTTTTGCTAATAATGTTTTGCCGCAGCCTGGTGGTCCGTAGAAGAGGACTCCCCTTGATGGCTGCATTCCAAACTTCAAAAACTTTTCAGGATGTTCTACTGGATACTGTACCAGCTCTTGCAATTCCAATTTCACACTGTCCAAACCACCAATGTCATCCCAGTTGACATTAGGAACTTCAACCACAGTTTCACGGAGTGCACTTGGGCTGCTCTTACCCATAGCATAACGAAAATCATTCATAGTAACAGCTAAGGAATTCAAAACTTCAGCATCGATTTGGTCTTCTTCCAAATCGATGAGGTCCATCTTTTCTCTAATCTGTTGAAGAGCAGCTTCGGAACACAATGAGGCCAAATCTGCTCCAACATGCCCATGAGTTTCCATTGCGATCTGTTCTAAATTCACATCATCTGCAAGTTTCATGTTCTTGGTGTGAATGCGAAGAACTTCCAGACGCCCAGTGGTATCAGGGATACCAATGTCAATCTCTCTGTCAAATCTTCCAAACCTTCGCAAAGCAGAATCGATCGAGTTAGGTCGGTTTGTAGCCGCCATTACAATGATATGTGAATTTTGTTTCAGCCCATCCATCAAAGTAAGTAGCTGTGAAACAATCCTCCTTTCCACCTCGCCATGAGTTTTATCTCTCTTGGGAGCAATGGCATCAAGTTCATCTATGAATATTATAGCAGGAGCATTCTTTTCTGCCTCTTCGAAAGCTTTCCTAAGGTTACTCTCAGACTCTCCTGCTAGTTTACTCATTATTTCAGGACCATTAATCAAAAAGAAGAATGCACCAGTTTCATTGGCAACAGCTCTTGCGATGAGGGTCTTTCCAGTACCTGGGGGTCCGTACAAGAGCATACCACGAGGAGGCTTGACCCCTATGGCTTTGAAAAGACCAGGGTGGCGCAGAGGGAGCTCTACCATTTCTTTTATCTGTGCCAACTGTTTCCTACAACCACCTATATCATCATAACCCACTGCATTGAGTGCCTCCTCTTCTTCTTCTCTTTTGATGCAACCACCTTCACAGTGGATAACAGTCTCGGGAGCTACAATACAGTAAGGAGCTGGGTCAGTTTCAACAACTTTAAATTCTACAGCTCTCATACCTCCACGAACAATGAATGAATCATCTTTGTGAATAGGTCTATAAGCTTCTAAGAAGTACGGTTTCAAAAATACCTCAAATAAATTACCTGTGAGACCAGCAACTGTATCATCAATGGGCAAAACATGAATTCTTTTCCCATATTTGACAGCTGGGCAGGCTTGGACAGACACAATATCTGTCAACCGGACTCTCAAATTGCTTCTAACAACACGATTCATTCTTATCTTTTCATCAGGACAAGTTTCATCTGATAAAACTATACAAACGGTCTCTTTCCTTCTCTTACCTTTTAATTGTACCGTGTCACCTCTGAATAAACCCAACTCATCCATTTTGTTCTGGGAGAGAGCAACGACAGAATTATCATCATTTACAGCATCTTCAACGATTAATCTGTTAGGCCTGTGTTTTCTTCTAAGAATTGCCATTGATAGGTCCTGATTATTTTCTTTATCCGTCATTGTGGAATATAGATGTTCGGTATTTCACGAACTTATTAAACAGCTCCAATTAAAAGTTTGCAAACAAATAATTAAAGTTAACTAAATATGACAATGCTATGATCCACTCAACAAACAACTCACTAAAATAAATTATTTAGCACTAATTCCTCGACAACACAACAAAATAACCGAATAGTATCAGAGACTGAAACCATATGACACAATTGGCCACCTCATTCTCTGTTTCCTACATCTGTACAGTGTTGCCAATCTTCAGATTAAACTCATGGAAATTAAATATTTAATAGAATATTAATGAAATTATATTTAGATCTTAGTCATCAAGATTTTATTATGTTTTTTTCTACGGTTTAAATCAATATTTATATTTCATTACAATAACTTGAACTAAACAGATCGATGATGACTTAGCAGAAAGGAAGGGAACTCTAAGAATCGATCTATTTCAAAATTACGAAATCACATTAAATAAATATTAATATTAATATGTTCGGTTTTAATTTTATTAGAAATAATATTAATTTATTAGAATATTGTTTTATTATCCTTCAGTTGCGATGACGCAGCATCCATCCTCTTCTACCTTCTTCAATACTGCAAGGTCACTGCGTTCAACCCTTGGTAGTTGTTAACCTCCATATTTTGTCTTAATTTGTTATTTACTCGGTATTTAAATTGCTATTTAGCTATTCTTTCAAAATTACAGCCGCAGCTGTTTATTTGCAATCTCAATTTTAGAATATAACGTAGTTTTCGGAGAGTATTTCATAATCTGAAAATAACCAGGAGAAAATTGTATCACATAGTTCTTTTAACCTTATTTAAAACATTAAAAAGCACAAGTAATTTCTTCAGAAACTTGTTCGTTTAATTTAACTCCACGAAGTTCCATCCAGGTATGTAAATTTTTCAAATGATAAACGTTTTTCCAAAATATCAGGAATAAAGCCTACGTATATTTCCTTCTCTCTTTATTTAACTTTAAATACAAAGTAATTGAAATTTATTTTCACTGGTTTTCTTCCATAATTTGAATAGTAATTTTAATTTACTTGACAGTTGGAGACATTAATCCTTTTCTGATAATCATTTTATAATCTTGCATTATTGGCTATTGCCTATTTAGACATAGGACACCCTCTAGTATTTTATCAGAAATGTTTTCAAATTTATTCCGGGCTGCATTCAATGTTTATAAATAAGATGATAAATATTGTTGCATGTAAGTTTTAAGCAAATATTCCCATTTGGAATTATTAAATTATTTAACAAAATAATTTATTTTCTAGTGAATAAGATATTTTGATACGGTAGTAACTTATTCTTTTGAACCTAATAAAATTCAATTACATATACATAAACAGTTAGTGTTTGGGATTCGACATCCTTAAAAGTCGCATAGCGATACTAATACCTGAAAATACTTAAATCAAATATTGGATGACTGACCTTTCAAAAAGTTGAATTATCAAAGATATTTATAATTTTATCTTATTTAATTTAGTGTGGTGGTTTCATTATAAATATATTAGGGTGTGGCAATCCTCAATCGTGTTTTCAACTTTAAGGTTGTAAACAATAAAGATCAAGAATAATTAACCATTTATTATTTGTTGAATTAAGATCTATGATAGATTAGAGAAAATATTTTGATATTTGCTGTTTTTGTAAAGCATTATAGATTGAAAATTAAAGGGCAACCACGTTACAAATTTTGTAATTACAGTATAACTTAAAGTATGGTTATAGCTTTCATTGTTCATGGTTGTCATGTTATACATATATACTATTTCTTCATTCTCCTTAACATATAATAAAAATTGAATGACAATATTTACAGTAGGTTTTTTCTGACTTATAGTTAAAAGCTGTTAAGTACAGTTGCATAGATGTAATTTTTGAAGTATGTTTCTGATATTGTTGACCTTACTTATCGATTCAGAAACAGTTAAGTCATAACAATGACACCAACCCTATTGCTGGATTAAAAAGAATGACACTAAGTTCTCCGTGTACCAATTTCACCGAGGAAAATTTATCAAAGCTGAATTTTAATTAAATTTATGAAATGTTGCTTAATATGTTTTTTAACTATACTAATAGTATATTCTTTTTGTGTTCTTAAGAAGGTTATTATTAAACTTGTAAATGTTTCATATTCCTTCTTTGATAAATCTATTATTGATTTAAGAATCTCCAAATTTCTTAATTTACCTTTTATTAAATATAATTTAAAGAATCTCTTCTTAAAAAAGAAGTTAAAGAAGAGTCGTCTATATGCTTAATCATTTTTCCAATGTTCTTTGCTCAGATACCAGCGGTTATATTCTCTATGCCTAAGAAAAAAAAACCCAAGTATATTTGGAGCCCTAGTAAGTACTCGGCAGAAGAAGATAGTTGACATCCGTTGCCGACAGTGGAGCTGTGGTAAGAATTTCATTTTCATTGCAACAATGTTTTTGCCTTTTCGTCCTTCCTCAGGATGAGGCTCACTCTGCACCATTTTATGTAAAATATTAAGAAAAATTATTATATATTTATGTAACTCCTATTTTTTTTAAATAGTTAAGTATATTATTTGGTGGTTTTTTAAAATTCAGAGGCAACGGCTCTATATGATAAAGTGACGGTTTCTCCAGCTAGAGGTCTTTGTGTTAAAAAAATCCTTTTTCCTCATTTCTGCCTAGAATGTTTTGTTTTTATTATCTTCAAACAAGACGACCTTTAAATGGAAGAGGTCATCTGTTTTAGGATTTAATCCTAGCTCAGATGTCTATATCAAAAGCAAAATATTAGTCTCAATTTTGTGTTGTGTATTCTTTTTCATTCATATTTTATAGAAAATGGCACAGTGATGACTGAACTTCTTCTTTATTTACTGTGTTCTATAACGATTATAGAGCTATTGGTACATTAGATGGTATTTATTATCAGTTAATATTATACACTTCTGTCCTGAATATGTGGAAAAGGAATTGCCAAGGAATGAGAATCATTGGAGGAAATGACTGCCTGTATAACCTACAACTTGCTGATCAGGTGATTGTTTCTAATGATGAAGAGGATGCTTTATTTATGATAAAAAAATTGCTAGAAGCATACTCATCCAAAGGTTTTGAAATCAGCAAAGAAAAAAATAGTATTAGGCATTAAATATTCTAGGGGATATTCCTCACTCTAGAGAATTGGAATATGTCCCAAAGTGAAATGTTTATGTATCTGGGCAGATGTCTAACAAAAAGATCAGGTTGTAACCTTGTCGCTAGATTACAGATCACAAAAGGTAGGAAGGTTATTTGCAGCATGAATTCATTGTTGTGTTGCGATGTCAATTTAAAAGAAGTGTCTTCACTGCTTTGTTGGTATTGTTGCATTATATGGTTCTGAAACTTGGGCTATCATTACTAACTCATGAAATAAATTTTTGGCGATGGAGATGGACTTAAGGGGGCATAGGCGTGGTATTTCCAAACTCCAACATATCCTTCATTAAATAATCAGGGAAAAAATAAATGAAAACATCAATATCATGTACACCATCGGAACAAGAAAGCGGAATTTGTATGGCCGTGTGGTGAAAATGAATGAACATCGTTGGCCGAAAAGAATAATCGAGTATGCTCAGGAAAGAAAATGAAGAGGATGACAAAAGAAGACATGGACGAGCAGAATAGGAAAAGGAAGACAGTCTGAGGACTCAGCTAAGAAGGCTGTCAAGATTGGAAAAAATGGAGGAGAGGCTTATGATTAGAAAACAATACTTGCCCAATTTTTTTTTTTTTTTTCGGTACCCCTAGATATACTCTACGAGTTGTAACCAACCTATTCTAACCATGGTTGGTAGGTCGAGATTTATTCCGTGGGGCCTCCACAAAATAAAGTCAACCATCCCAGGGCGGATTCAAACTGCCACCGTTCGGCTCGAGCATGCTAAAGTGGGTCGCGCTTAAACACGCTCAGCTTTCCCGGCCCACTACTTGACCAATGTTATAAAGTCCTAACGGTATGGTCCCAGGCTCAGAACACTTTCCATGCGGAGGAGTTAAATTAACCTCACTCTGGTCGTTCTCGCTGATGGAGGAAGTAAATTTATGTGTCCTGAAAGGGGCGTCCTTATGTTATTTGGGTGGTGGTATGGTTAAGTGTCATTTTAGACCCTCCTACAGTTGCTTTTGCCTCATAAAGGTTAGACTATCATACTGCGCTACAAGCCGTTTTAGCATTTAGGTCAGGTTTAAAAATCTAAAATTTCAAATTTTTTAGCAGTTTTTACGTTTCTACCCATTTTTATCGATAAGTAATGCTATTAATCATATATCCACTCAAAAATTTAATTTTTTCATGTTAAAAATAGTGTTTTTGTTATTTTTTAATGTAATAATTGTTTTAATTTCTTTCTTTTTTTTTCTATGGAAAAAATGTATTCAACTATGATTTTATGTTGCGATAGTTTCAGTTTTAATTTTATCAATGACATTTTCTTTTATTCTTTTTTTTTTTAAATTAACACGTTAGGTGCGCCGGCGTATTTTAGGGGTATCCTGAATTGGACGGTATCGTTCCCCGGGGTCCGACTGCTAGGATGAGCCACAGACGATATCGGACATCGGGGTGTGATGGGAATGCTCTGACGAAAGCATTATCTTTTTATTAAAAGGGAATTAAATGAGCGTCTCAAGGACATTATCTCTTGGTAAGTCAAGGACATTATCTCTTGGTAAGGTTTGGAACTAGACATTATAGGTGCAGGACAGGCCGATACAGGATTTACGCCATTCTTTATCGAAAATCGAACCTCGGACTCCGATTCTAAAAAATAACAGAATTTCAGCTGTTAGCAACATTTTCTGCACTAAAATGCAATAATCTCATTAAAAATTGACTAAATTGAGTATTTGAAGTGTTCGGCCTTTCGGAAATTTTCATGTGATAATCGGCTGTTAAGAAGGGAATGAAAGGCATTGTACCCCGGGGACCGATTCCGCACCTAACGTGTTAAGTAAGTTTATTCATTGAAACATTTAATGAGAAACAAATAATAAAAAATCTTTGGCTATGCTGTCCTTCGGATGGGAGGTAAACTGGAGGTCCTGAGCCTGTTCGATGTCAGGTACTCTTTAAAAAGATCCCTATCCTAATTATACCTGGTTAGGCAAATTTAGGCTGCCACTATAGCATCGTCCGATTAGCCCTAGTGGGATAAAGTGGCATTCAACAAACAAACAAGAATTGTAAAAAAAAAAAGAGCTGTATATGCTCTTTATGGGGTTTAGAGAAAAACAAGAATCCGCATTGAAAATATTCCGAAAACACCCTATTTTTTTTTTTTCTTTCATAAAAGAACTTTATAGAAAAATTTATCTTAAATATTATGAATTATTTATTATTAACTTTGTTTTTTGTTTTTTGCAGGACTCAATAAATTTATCCTGTACCCTTAATGGTCTAAATATGCTACACCTGATTGAGTCATCAATGAAATATTAAATAACAATAGAGGATTCATTTGCCTTGGAACTAAATCTAGAAGTTGATTGGCGAGGGGGGGGGGGGGAGAGGTGAACAGGGCTATAAGTTTATGAAGTGGTTAGGAAGGAAGTTATTTTAATTTGTGCCAAATATTTAAAAAATACCTGAACTGAAGTAATACTTCTCTAATAATCCTTGATATAAACAGGTTTTTTATAGCCCTTTTGGGTTTCCTTTGACTTGTTGTATGGTAGTTCTGCTATTCTTTTACTTTTGATATTTAAAAAAAAAAAAAAAAAGAAAAACCTGTAACAATACAACCCATGGAGAGTAATTGTTTCAGTATCTTGGGAGAAGATTTCATTTTTTGGTTAAAGAAGATGCAAAAAAAAAAAGATGATTTGAACGTCCGCTTTATGCCACGAGGGCTAATCGGGACGGGTTATCTATGGGTAACCAATTTCTTCTAATCCATGGCAAGCCGCTGAGTATGTTGAGTGAGGCCGTCACCGAACAGAATCGAGTGAGCTTGGGCGGGATTCGCGCCGCCAACGTGGGAGTCGGAAACGCTATCCCTCGGCCACGCTGCGCCCCTAGAGGACCACGCACCGACGGCCTTAATATCCTTAAATCCTTAAATACACGTATCGGTTTCGCGGTAAGCGAGTTCGCTAATCCTATTTTCACATATTTTTGCTTGTAATTGAAAATTACTTCGACAATCAGGAAAATGTATGTATAACCATAATGTTATTCTCGACAAACTGAAAAAAAAAGACACCTTCGAAAAAGCCATGCGATCGTTTTGAAATGTTCGCTGAGCATTATAGTTTTTCTCTTACAACTCGCAAGTGAATGAATCAATCGAAAAAAATGTACGTGACCATTTTGATTTTTTCCCTAAAACCGCGGTTCAATCGAAGACGAAGGATTTATTTGTTTATTTTTCCGGTTTAAGGGTTAAGGAAAGCTTTAAAATGATGCCTCATTCATGAAATTTGATGTAGTATTAAGAAAGTTATGGCGTACCGACAAAAAAAAAGGCCTTGAGAAATAATATACATATGATTATATAAATTAATTATAATTAATCAATAATTTTTATTAATCAGCTTTGTTAAACAAGAATTAAGGGTGTTATCTCAAGTCTATTAATTTTAGTGTTAGTATTAACTAAAAAAAAAAAAAAAAAGAAGCCGGTAAAGCTGAAAATGTGAGATTTTTTTTTTTAATTACTTTTTGATATATATTGACAGGTCCTGATTTAAATTTAAAAAGAAATTCTAGACACATATATTGTTATACTTTGGTAAATGTAGTATTTTAAATAAATGTATAGTATTATAAAAAATTTAATTATATTCTTTGTATCATAATATTAAATAAATATTAGTTGTATTATTTGTAAATATAAATGTATTAATAATGCCATTCAAGATCTCATGTTTAACTAATGTATTCTTTTTTTTATATATTTTTTACATCCAATAATTAAGTATAGATGCTCCAGTTTAGGAACAGAAGAGAGATCATTAGATTAGTAGATTATTCTAAAATGAAAAAGAAACACATTGATAATTAAAGAGTACTATGAGATACAGCGAGATGAAAGATTGACTCTAAATCTAGGAGTGGGTGGGTGGTGTTCACACCTCTTACCTGCCCCGAGGCCAATGTGGAGATCTCAGCTGATAGGCCTTCAACAGCTGCCTCAGGTAGCCATATGGGTCATTGATGCCGTCTTCAATATCTCGGATCAAATTGTAGGAATTAGTTAGTCTAACTGGCTGCTACTGAACTCAGAACTTTAAATTATTTAATACTCTATAAAAGTTTATGAATAATTTATATTGATCTACATGATATTCAGACGACTTTCGGATGGGAACAGTCAGGTAGTAACATGAATTCATTAATATTTTGATAAGCATATTGCTTACTCTATTATATTATAAAGGTTTTAGTTTAATAATTTATAAATTCATTTTGCATTTTATAAAAAAATAGGGATAAAGACTTTAAAGTTATTTTTAAATAAATAAACAGTTATTTAATTTGTAAAGTGGGGTTGGTCCCCCCAGAGTTGGGCATATTTAAATAAAAATGTAATCATGATTATAAGTAATAATCAAAAATATGAATAATTATTGTAATCATCATTCACAAATCATTCTTTAGCGCGGAATCATTAATAATGATTTGTATTAATCGCTGGTCGTGGAGTATTCATGAATATAACTTATTCAACAATCATGAATGTCCATTATTCATTATTAAATGTTACTCAGTAATCATGATTAAGAAGAATTCATTATTCATGATTACTCATTAATCATGACTAATGGGAATTCACTACTTATGATCACAGATCATTCATTAATCATGAATAGTATAAATTCATTAATCATGATTACAAAGTACTCACAATTCTGAGTCTTAAAAACCATGAATGATGATTGAAAATTTGTTTGCTCTCCATGCTTGTCAATACACCTATACTAATTCCCATTGAAATTAGGGTCTAATTCTTTCTTGTGACTTCAAATGCTGTTCAGTTGACTACACCCACTCTTAGGACTTGTCCTTGCTCATTAGGACAACTTTTAATTCAGAAAAGCATCCTCGTTTTTTAAATTTAAATGAATACTGATTATGAATATATCGTATTCATGATTGATGATTGGTGAATTTTTGTTATTCATGTTCAGTGAATATTAGGTATTCATGAATTATGACTAACTGAATTTATCGGTATTCGTTATTCATGAATAACTGAATACCATTTATTCATTATTCATTTCAAATGAATACCATAAACACTCGATAATCATTAAAAATACTCCGCACTGATTATGAATAATGGTTATTCATTATTCATTTGTTTTATGATTACAATTATTCATATTCATTAATCATTATTCAGATTAAAATTTGCTCAACTCTGGGTCCCCCTAAGCAGAAAGAGTTTCCTTTTTTCCATATCTATACAAATATAAAATATCTATTGAGAAAAAAAAAATGTTATGATTTTAGTCAATTTTTTTTTTTTTTAATGATCCTTATATTTAACCTAAATTTTTTGTCCGTTTCGGCACTCACGCCATTACCAAGATAAACATCTGCGACCACAAAATATTTTCAATAAAATAGGCTGAATGCCCTTGGCTTAAAAATTAAAAGTTGTTACCAGTTAAAAACCACAATACTTTTCTGCTAAAGCTTGAAAGTCAAAATTTTGGTGGCGTGAGTGCCGAAACGGACAAAAAATTGTAAAAAAAATTTTTAGTTAGACAAGATATTTCATCTTGCAAGCATTCTATTTATGGACAACTGTGGTTCTGGATTCTATCCCCTACTTTGCTTCTTTGATTGTACGTCTGTTTATTACATTTAAACAGCAATAGCAAAAGACGAGAATAGTTGAAAACTCCTCTCTGTAATAGAGCAAAGAGCTCTTGCAGAAAAAACATTAACCTCTGTATAATACTGCCCGATTATTTTCTTTTTTAGAAGTACCAGAAAAAAAATTGTGATAAGATTAAATAGGTTAGGTGTACAGTGGGCACCCCTAGTTGAAAAAGATGTGTTAAGTTATAATATTCAAAAGGTGCAAAAAGTCATCAACTATTTTAAAATTAATTTAATTTTAAAAAACTTAATAAGAAAAGTTTTCTCTATTTAATTTAGTTTAATTCCATTAAGATCGAAGGTTTTCTTCAAAAAGTTCAAGGTCTTAACAAAATTTCTGAACAAATGAATTTGATGTTTGAGTTTGACAACTTTTTAACTCTCTTTTTGAAAACAAAAGTTGTGATAGGTTAAGAGTCAGTGTGTAATCATTCTGGTATTTATTTTGAATACCAATTTTTGATTTATAAATTATTGTTATACTTATTCCTATACTACCAAACCACTCTTCACAAATATGAATAAGTTTCAGCAGAATAATTTTTGTGATCTCTGGAAAAAGTTAACACTTTATCAAAGTTACCGTGATTAATAATTACAAGTGCAATAAAAACCTTATCATAGGTAAAAAAAGTAATTACTTTAACTTCTTAAAAATAATAGTGAAATTGTATTTTCGACCATTGATTTATTAAAATATTTTTTTCTTTTACATTCTAATTGTTGTAAAAGTAAAATTAACCATTTTATTTAAAATTAGCTTCTTAATTAGATTTATTAATATGCCTGGTATCAACACATTAAGAACATGCCTATAGAGAAATTGCTGATTGTTAGCACTACAGTAGTTCTTGTTAAACAGGAGATCCTGAGACCGTTTTTCAGATGCATCAGAGGACTAACAGGAACAGAACCAGAACAAGGTATACAAAATAATAATTAAAAGCAAGGTGGATATTTTTTTTTTATATAATTTTTTATTTTATATAATTCCCGCTTTACCTGATCAGGTAAAAAAAGTATAAATTATCAAAGAACACAAAAATAAACAATTTTCTATAAATAAAATAACTTCTTAAAACTACTGATAACAAATTAAGTAGGTATAGTGTTCTAAAGTAATTTAATACTTTGAGTAATTATTAATATATTATTAATTACTCAAATTATTATTAATATATATATTAATTGGGTGTCTTCAATTTTGAGACCTTTTTCTTAACTTGTCCTTACATCCCTGTTTTGTTTGTTTAATGACACTTTAGGCCACTAGGGCTAATTAGAGGATGCTTGAGTGGGAGTCCTTAATTTTGCCTACCCAGGTATTAATAGGAAAGGAATCTTTACCGAGAACCTGACATCTCTCACTGGCTCCGGACCTCCAAGTTATTTTCTATCTGAGGGACGACATAAACAAGGATTTCTTCCTTATCCATCCTATCAGAGGGACTGAACTTTAGTATTGTAGGTTGCTGTGCTAACCATTATACCATAGGTGACCCCAAATCATTGCTGCTTTAAAGACATAAAAGAAGAAAAGATGTATTGCATATGATTGCAGAGATTTCGCTTTGTATTGTAATCTAATGTAAAATTGAGACCTGTATTATTTGTTATATGTAGTATCCAGTGGCGGATTTATCACGAAATTTGGGTTCATGGCCTCAATGTCTCGTCACAAGGCTGACAGCACCGGTTTTTAATGGGATTTTCATCTTGTATTAAGGAGGACTGAGATCTGAATAACTTTAAGTGTTAGGTTTAGGGCATGGGCGTCACCAGCACTAAATTATTGGGGGGGGTTCCAATATTTTCCTAGATAGGGTAGGTAGAAATTCGAGGGGCTAAAAGTTGGAATAATAAGTCCTAAAAACAACTGTTGGGACATTTCATTCATCCTTCAACGATGTATTTTAAAGGTATTTGAAGTCTCTTAAAACTTGTCAATTTATGCCTCAGATATAAAATAGCGAGAGCTTTTAAGGCTTAATGATGAAGGATGTGGGCCAAAATTTCTTTTGGCTTTCTTTGAATTTTATCTAAATTTTTTCTGATCCTGATTCCACTAATTTCATTGCTTCTTATTTCATCGAATTGATGGAAAGTAGGATCAAGCTGTTTGGTTAAAAAAAAAAAAAAAAAAATGCAAACCAATTTAGGGGATATAACTTTGTTAAGGTGCGTTTACACGCTCAAACCAATAGCACAAACTGGCTTGCGCAAGCCAGTTTGTGTAAAATGGTTTGAATGAAATATTTCCATTTACACGCTCAAACCAATAGCACAAACTGGCTTGCGCAAGCCAGTAAAAATGAAAAGTAGACATGAAAACTCTCAGGTAAAACAGCATATTTGTCGCTTTGCCGCTTGATAAAGAGTAATTAGACTTCATGTAAAACCTATGTTCAAAACTGAACACAAAAGGTTTGGCCTATTAGATAAGATGAATTATGATGCTGAAGGAAATGTTAAATGATTTTTACAAATCGAGAACCTTTGAAGACTATCTAACGGTCATTGATTTCGGCACAATATTCGATCAAAATTTTGGGGTACCTACTACAATAGAATTAGTCTTTAATTTAGTATTTAATCAACTGTACAGCCACTTCCTCGTCAAACTAGTGAAAATTGGTACTTTTCAAAAAAGAAAAACCAGTTTGAGCATCGCTTACACGCTCAAGCCAATGCACCAACCTCAAACCAAATTTCGGTCTGGACAGATTTAGCACAAGCCAATTTTTTTGGCTTGCACAAACTTCAAACCAGCGTTCACACGCATCAATTTATTTGCACAAACTGACTTGCGCAAGCCAGTTTGAGCGTGTAAACGCACCTTTGCAGAGTTCATAAAAAAAAAATCTGGTGCGTGCGCGCAACACACAACTTTCACTTACCAACTTACTTAGATTAGAACTTAATGCATTTTGTTAATTGCCACTTCACAAATGAACAGAACATCTATAGGTAATAATAACGCATTGGTTTGTCATTAAAGGCGTACGGCGGATGCGTGAGCTCAAGGTGCTTTATGAGTTGACGGATTATTTTTCTTCTTTTCTCCTATATATGTTTACTTGATTTTCTTCATATATCATATTTAGCCATTTCTTATTTTTAGGCGTGATGACAGACAGTTCATTTCTCAATATAAACTAAAACAAAGGTACTTTATAGAAAAACAAAAAAGGCCCCTTCCCCATTTAAGCCCTCTCAGAACATTTTAATAATGATAAAGCTTACCTGATATTAAATAACAACTAATTTTCACTAAGCATAACGAATTTGATAAAAATCGTTAAAGCCGTTTTTGAGATAATCGATCAAAAAGGTAAAAATTGGAAAACAGTTTGAAATAAAGTCCCCCCTCCTGTAGATTAATTTTGATGAAATTTTTACAGTCATATCTCAGGCATATAAATACATCAAATACAAAGTTTGATCAAAATCGTTAAAGTCTTTTTTGAGTAAATAAAAAAAACACGTGAAAATGATACAAAATTTATTAAGTAAAGTCCCCCCTCCGGTTGATCAATTTTGATAAAATTTTTACAATCATATCTCGGGCATATAAATAGATCAAATACTCAGTTTAATCAAAATCGTTAGAGCCGTTTTTGAGAAAATCAAAAAAACTTAAAAAGTTATTAAATAAAGTACCCCCTCCCTTTGAGTAAATTTGATGAAATTTTTGCTGTCACATCGCAGGCATATACATACTCTAAATACCAAATTTTAGGTTCGCACGGTTTATAGTTTTTGAGCTAGTCTGTTCACATACACACACACACACACACACACAGACCATTTCGCGGGACTTGGTTATTTCGACTCAGGGGACCCCAAAACGTGTATTTCCGTTGAAAACCGGAAGTCGAAAATATTCACGATCGCAATACTTCCACTTACTATATATTTCATATATAGGTAAGTGAAAGTAAAAAACAGTTCAAACTGAAGTGAAAAAATAAAATCTGGTGCGTGCGCGCAACACACAACTTTCACTTACCAACTTACTTAGATTAGAACTTAATGCATTTTGTTAATTGCCACTTCACAAATGAACAGAACATCTATAGGTAATAATAACGCATTGGTTTGTCATTAAAGGCGTACGGCGGATGCGTGAGCTCAAGGTGTTTTATGAGTTGACGGATTATTTTTCTTTTTTACTCCTGTATATGTTTACTTGATTTTCTTCATTTATCATATTTAGCCATTTCTTATTTTTAGGTGTGATGACAGACAGTTAATTTCTCAATATAAACTAAAACAAACAACTAATTTTCATTAAACATAACGAATTTGATAAAAATCGTTAAAGCCGTTTTTGAGATCATCGATCAAAAAGGTAAAAATTGAAAAAAAATTATGAAATAAAGTGCCCCCTCCGTTTGACCAATTTTGATGAATGTTGACTATCACATCTTTGGCATATATATACATCAAATGCCAAGTTTGATCAAAATCGTTAAAACCGTTTTTGAGTAAATAAAAAAAAAAAACACGTGAAAATGATACAAAATTTATTAAGTAAAGTCCCCCCTCCGGTTGATCAATTTTGATGAAATTTTTACAGTCATATCTCTGGCATATAAATACATCAAATACTAAGTTTGATTAAAATCGTTAAAACGGTTTTTGAGTAAATAAAAAAAACACGTGAAAATGGTACAAAATTTAATAAGTAAAGTCCCCCCTCCGGTTGATCAATTTTGATGAAATTTTTACAGACCATTTCGCGGGACTTGGTCATTTGGACTCAGGGGACCCCAAAAAGTGTATTTCCGTTGAAAACCGGAAGTCGAAAATTTTCACGATCGCAATACTTCCACTTACTATATATTTCATATATAGGTAAGTGAAAGTAATATAATCCATCAAATATAATATAAGCCTGACTAGGCTTTTAAGAATAGATAATTTAAGAGTGAATAACTAATATTTAATATTTATATTTTATTGGTTAAATTCTTAAAATCCCATTTTTATTTATTTTTTTACATTGGGTCCTCTCCTGCCAAAATATTGGGGGGACGCGTCTCCTCCGACGGTGACGCCCGTGGGGCATAGTAACTACCTAATATCATTATTCGTTAAAAATTACAAAAAATTGAAAAGCCATAGCATTTGGGAGGAAGGTCATGGATCCCCCCTTCGAACCCCCCATGTTCTTTATCTGGTATAATTTTGTCTATCCATGTATAATTTGAAATGAGATCTCAAACCATCCGCTCCTGGTATTATCTGAGTTGATTCAATCAAGCAGAAAATACAGTTAAACAGAACATGAAAAACAAATAAAGCGGGTATTAAGTTATATTTCCTGCAATGAAAGAGGAGCGCTAACAGGTGTTGGAGAATAATGAACTGTTTACGCAACAGTTGCCATAACTCCTAACCTAAACACAGGCTGCCCAATGGCCTCTGCTACTTGTTAGAACTTCAAGCTTCGGCAGGATACAAGATAATGGATTGTCCATCTTGCACGTTCCATCCTCTGTTTAATCATCTAATAACTGATAATATATCAAACTTCTTCATATTGGCAACCGATCATCAATATTCCTATGATAGCTGCAATTAGGCATTCGTCATTAATACAAGACAATTGATAGTTGCAGACACGATGTTTCAAATATTTCTTTGAACCGTTGATCACCTATCAATGGAGAAATATGTCGATTAATTATACACAATCCTCTCAACAGTAAACATTTTATAATAATCGATAGCATATAAAATTAATATAAGCATTTGTAGTTCTTGATACTTTCATATCTAGGGTAATTTCATTGGGTAATTGGATGAAACATGAACATCATGTTGTTTTGTATATGTGAAACATATACAATCTGTCTATGGGTCATTCTCCCATTTCATTCAAATTTCATTGTTCTAATTTCAATGCGAAAAAATTACATTTTCCAATGATTCTTTTGCACAAATTGTTAGAAGGTAGGCTGCTAATGGTGTTTACAAAAAATTCTTTCATAGAAACATATATATATTATTTCTCAAGACCTTTTTTTTGTCGGTACGCCGTAACTTCCTTAATAACTTATCAAATTTCATGAATAAGGCATCATTTTAAAGCTTTCCTTAACCGCTACACCGGAAAAATATACCAATCACTCATTTCGCCTTCGATTGCGAGTTATAAGCGCAAAACAGCGCAAACAAACAAAACAAATACATGTCAACTAATTAAGTCTGCAATCTCTAAATATTATTTAAAAGTGCCAAAACAAACCTGAAAATCAATTTCCCTTAAATATTGAAATAATTTCAGAGTTCAGGTATTACTAAACTCAACTAAAAGTCTATCTCCCTCATTCCACACGAGTGAGGGAGATAGGTTTTTGAGGTTATATTAAAGTAGAACATTCCATGTCAGTCTATTATGAAAAACATTTATGGGTTATTGAAATCCCTTGTAAACCTACAAATTAACCGTAATATAACGTGAATCAAACACACCTTTAAGGAAATATCAGTGGGTGAGGGAGATAGGAAATGAAACGACACTCACTGTTTCAACCGATAAAAACACCCTCACGAGGAAACGAGAGCAGAACTTCTGTGAAAAAGTTTATCTTTGTTGAGACAGGAATCTGTTACAATGTTGCTTGCAATGAATTATAATAAAATAAAGGTTTCTAAAGTTTTGAAGCCCGATTTCAAAACAATGTGAGGGCGATAGGTTACATCTATGGGACAGATAGATTATGGATCATAACTTTTTTTCTATTATACGAAAATAGCAATATACCGTACAACCAAATAATTAAGACCTACAAAGAATATAATCTCATTGGGACATTTATTTGTATGTATTGGGAGAATGACTCATATCTCGCTGTAGGTAAGATCATGGGCGTCCGTAAGGGAGGGCAGCCCCCACCTAAAAATGTTGACTAAAAACTACAAATTAAATAAATTCGTATTCATTGGCTATACTTTTTAAGCATTTTATAAACAAATATTTCAAATATCATAAGTTTTATTTGAAATATACAAGATCAAAATACCTCTAATCCTTAAATAGCTTTAACGATTTTGATTAAACTCGTCATGTTTAATGAGAATCAAGTATATCAGGTAAGCTTTATCATTAATTCAAGCGTTATCTGAATCATTCATTGTTTTGAGGGTGCTTAAATGGAGAAGGGGCATTTTTTGTTTTCCTATAAAGTACCTATGCTTTTGTTTACATGGAGAAATTATCTGTCTCTGTTTCGCCTAAAAATAAGTAATGGCTAAATGTGAAATATGAAAAGAATCAAGGAAAAATGTACAAGAGAAAAAAAGAAAAATATTCCGTCAACTAATAAAACACGTTGAACGCACGCGTGCTCATGTGCAGTACACCTTCAATGACCTACCATTGTTTATAATGAAAGATGTTCTGTTCATTTAATGGACATTATTTGTTTCATGGTAAGTATATGTAGTTTTCAACAACTACATAGAGAGTTATAAAGTCAGATGACAATGTATAGCCGAATTATCACAAGTCCAAACTTTTATTTAGTAATAAAAAAAATGAGTGTACTTAAGAGAGCAAATACAAACAAAAATAAGTAAATGAATGTGGAAAAATGCGTGACTTGGAAAAATGGCACACACAAAACACGTAAATTTCTAATCAAAGTAAATAAATTGGGAAGTGAAAGTTTTGTGTACCGCACAAGATTTTTTTATCTTAATTTTAATTTCAATGCAATGTTATTTCATGTTGTAATGCCAAAATACAAACATTGCACTTACAGATCTCTGTTATTGCCTTATTAAGAGTAAACCGGGCGTATTCAAAATAGGTTAAACGTCTTTAGTAATAAAAGATAAAAGTAATCCTTAGTAGTTATTGATAAGCAGAGGTAGGGTGATGGCTTGTTCAGTCGGCCAAGAAAAAAACTAAATGCAAAAAGTAGTGATGTGATTTTTTTTTTAGATTAGATTGTTTATTTAAGTTTTTATAACATAAACACTAATATTTATATGAAGAAAATAAACATATTGCTTGGATATAATCCGTTAGCAGAGTTGCCAAGATAAAATATAAACATATCTATGTACTTATACATGCAAGAAAAAAGAGATTAATCTTAATAACTAACATAATTACAAAATTATATACGATACTTAAATTAGTATGAATCTAAATTAATAATTGAATTCTTTAATTAATATCGCTCTGTAATGTAGAGTAGCCTCTACATATTTAACAAGCGAAACCCAATCCTGACCATTTAGGTAGCTACAAAGTTCACTTGGTGTTAATGTGACTTTTTTAAAATATATTATACGGTATGGTTTGTAAATAGGACATACGGCAATTACATGAGTTGTGTCTTCTACTTCTTTCAAATTACACACCGAACATAACTGACACAAGTCTGAATTGAAAGGCCTACAATTTAAATTTAACAGCTCACACCTTGCTTTTAATATTAATTTAACACTTTTAAAAGGTAACTCGTCAGAAAAATAATTAACATTATACTTTAATATGGGATACAACCCGTGGAATTGCCCATTTCTTGCCTTTGATTCGGCCTCTTCTTTTTCTCTATTTACTATAATATTGAATAATTTATTTAGTATCGGCTTCCAAAAAGTAGTGATGCGAAGTAACAATAATCTTATTGTTTATAAGTAATGAAGATTTACTATTAGGATGTATCAACTTTACATAGGTACAAAAGTAAATAAATAAAAACAGTAATGAAATAGAAAAAATTATTCCATTCCTAAAGAAGATAACAGTCAATCTAAAAAAAATTTTTTTTTTTGTTTGTCTTTATTTTCTTTAATATCTCAACCATTTAACGCCCAACGCATAGACAAGAAAGCAACCCTAACTTAATAAACACCCAGAGGTTGATGTGTTTATCGGCTTCTATTTCCTGAAAACATTTCTTCTTCCTTCTTTTTTTTTTCTTTTTTCTGTTTTGGAGAAGATCCTGCGGGTTTTTTTCCTCCTGCTGAGGGCGGAGACAGCTGAGAGCGGTAATTCGGATGCACTTTTTTTGAGAACGGTTGTCCACAGCTGCCAATCATCCCTCCTCCAGTTCTTGAGGAGTGGAAGAAGCGCTGTATCACCTGCCCCGTTCCTCCTCAGACCAATTACCGGCGGATTAATGTTCGTGGTGACACCATGTTCGAGATGGTTAGCTCAGGATCATCAATTATTGTTGGGGTGTCGTGTGTGGTCTTACACTTGTGCGGGGTGACAAACGTTTGATTGATGATGTATCCCGTGATTTACAAAGGATTTGTCTGTAAGCGATACCGCGCACGTATTATAAAAGATTCTTTTACAACGGATTCGCTAAGCGTTCCCCGAATTAAAAATGTAATTAAAAAAAGAGTAAGTCATCATCATCCTAGAATTTCTACAAATTCTAAATCGAAAAAACATTAAATGTCAAAGCTATTCAAATATTAACTGTATTTAATGAGGGTATTAATAATATGTATATATTATTGTAAAATTTAGGACTCCCCTGTAGCATCGTCCGCTTAGCCTTAGTGGAATAAAGTGGCTTTAAACAAACTTAATCAATTATGGTTTTGTAACGTTTAGCATTAAATAAAAAAAAAAAAAATGCTTAATAACAATTCCTTGTTGCATAACATTATTTATTAACTTATTTTCTTGTTTATTTATTTTCCTTTTGTTTTGCAAACATTCGTTCCTCTGATTAAGGGTCTGGCCACACATGTTCGCACCGGATCCGCACCGACGCACTAATATAGGTTATGTTCAGAATATTTTTAATTTATCTTACATATTACCTTTATTTATGCTTAAAGGTCAGGCCACACATGTCAGACACAGGCCGCTTTAGGCATAACTAAAGGTAATATGTAAGTTAAATTAAAAATATTCTGAACATAACCTATATTAGTTCTGCGGTGCGGATCCGGAGCGGACATGTGTGGCCAGACCCTTATTTGTTAATATTTTTTGAGATCTTTAGTTAAGTTTCACTTTTGGATGTTTTTTGTAGATCAGCTGGTTGATTACTAGGAAAAATTACTCAGTATTTCATTTGTTGGCTTGCTATGTTTTTATTATCTTTATAGATGTCATTTAATGATGTTTCTGGTTTCTGTACTTTTTTCATTTTCGGACAGGAGCTGAGAGCTAATCGATTTTTTTTTATTTTGGCCTGGTGATTCTTGGATTGGCAAAAGGTTAATTTTTTCATCGGTCAATTTGCGTGCCTACATTTTAGAGGCTATTGAATAGTTTTTTTATTTGAAGTTTTACTAATTAAATGATTTTAGTCATTGTCGTTATTTTAAGTATAATCTAAACATCAAAGGGATCCTTTTTGCGAAGACCATATCCAGTTACTTTTACGACGCGACATCCAGCTACTCTTAGTAAACAGTTACTTTCAACAATCTATAGTGGTTATAAACAGTGATAACCTTAATTTGTAATTTCAGTGATGATAAAAATAGGTCTTTTGAAATTAGCTCAAGAAATTTCTGACAAAAACAAGGCATTTCAGTTTTTGCAAGAAAATGAAATATTACATAGAACAAGGGTGAGTTCTATATTCTTGTTATTCTCATTTAGGCCATTATTTGCAAATACAGGTTATAAATATTGTTATCCAAATAAGGGTAAAGGTACTGAAGAGCGGCTGATGGGCGTGGCCTGTTTTGAGAGGTTATGTGACCGTCATGTTATCGAACTCCCATCGCCTTTATTTCAGTTAAAAAGTGCCATGTTTAGCTTTAATAGATTCCAGCTTTCGATTCCCGCTCGCTCTTCAGGGATAAATAAACTCCCAAAGGGGTCCTTTTCAGTGGAGATCGGGCCTTAATTTGAAGCCGCACTTCAGTACTAGTGCCAAAATAAGTGTTCAAAAGAAGTAACTGTTTACTAAAAGTAACTGGATGCGGTCTTCGCAAACAGACCCAATCAAAGTTAATTTTTGCCCTTTTGTTCCCTTGTTTTAATATTCCCTTAATTTGTTTTAAAGATGTATTTAATGTTACTTGTGACTTTACGTATTGAAGTTGAAGTATTTCCATCACTTAATGTTACTAACAGCTAATACTGCCTGGAGGAGATGACTTCAGAACCCCGAAGCTTCCTCAATGAGGCCTACTTTATATTCAGATGATGTCGCTGCCTGATCGGGCTGGTTGTGGCTTCCACACAGCAGCCATCCATCCGCTAAGCCATGGATCATACACTGTTCCTCATATCGCTTTAATGTTGGCTCATATCGTCGCATCATTGTCACGATCCCTCCGTATTATCCTTCCGTGGGTAAGTCCCTGTCGGTCGGTGTAGCGAAGAGGAGGTCTTAGAAGGCGGTTTATCCTGGAGATTCCAGGTACGTTTAAGTTTTACAATATCTTCTTAATGGGTTAGGCAGGGATGATGCTGCAACAATTTTTTCAAATATTTTTTTGTTTTGGAAGCAGAAGTGGCAAAGTCAAAATTCATCAGTAAAATAATTAGAACAAAAATTTGAAAAAAATCATCAGTTTCAACGAATTTTTCCGTTTTACCTTGATTAATAACTGCAACAGATGCGGATTTAGCACGAACTTTGGGGGGGGGGGCGTCATGACCCCCTTTCTCAAAACAAGTGGCTGACAGCACCATTTTTGGATGATATTATTACCGTGTTAAAAGGACTGCCGTGTTTAGTCGGATAAATATATGACAAAGTTCAGTCAGTAGTAGATAGATGGGACAAGGAAAAATTAGGCCTATGTATGTGGCAGTTATTTTAATGTGTAAAAAGTGAAAAATATTCTTTTAAAAAAATGTTAACTATTACATTGTAATGGAAAAATGAAGAAATATAGAAAATATGTTGTGACCAAGCCACCACAATAACTATGTACTAATTTATGTTAATTTTCACTTTGATCAAATATTTAATTTAATTTATGAGATTGACTTATATATATACACATTTTGTATTAGGGAAAAAAATATATAACTGAAGAATGCTGCCCTGAAGATGGGCGAAATAATCTGAAACGTTGGCTTTTTACTACCATGTGTGTAAATATGAAACCGGAATTTTTCAAAAAGCAAATAAGAGTTGATTGTGTAAAAATGATGCATACTTTTTTATTCGAAGTACTGTGCTTCGCTATCTATGCATTTTTCCCATCATTCAGGCAATTTGTGGATTCCCCGCCAAAATAATGCTTCCTCTTCTGAGTCAAACCAATCACTTAACCAATTTCGTACATTTTCATAAGAAGTGAAGAGCTGCTCAGCTAGTGCGTGTCCCATCGATGCAAATAGGTGGTAATCGGATGGGGCCAAATCTGGTGAATAAGCCGCATGCGGAAGAATTTACCAACCAAACACTTGGATCGTTTCCTTGGTCCGTTTAGCCGAATGTGATGGGGCATTGTCATGGAGCAAGATCACTTTGTGTGTCCTTTCTTGATATTTGGGACTTTTTGGCGCAAATCTTTATTCAAATTTATCATCTGTTGTAGGTAGCGTTCCGTATTAACAGTTTCCCCTGGTTTCAGCAGCTCATAGTAGGTAACACCCATCTGATCACACCAGACACAGAGCATTTTCTTCCTCCCCAAGCGATGCCGATGGCTAACCAGGAGTTACCCAGGATTTTTTACGCTTAGGATTCTCGAAGTAAATTCACTTTTCATCACCAGTCACAATTTGATGAAGAAATGACTTTTTTTCTGTACCTGGCTAGCAGCATTTGCCATGAGGTTTTTCGAGCTTCCTGCTGCCTGTCATTCAGTTGGTGAGGTACCCATTGTCCGACCTTCTGGATCTTTTCCATGCCTTTCAAACAAATGGAGACGGTGTCACATGTAATAATTGTCCAACAAATGCTTCCGAATCAGCGTTTTCAAAGTTTTTTTTGTGGTTTTCCACGGTCTTTGTTTTTTTTATCGAAATCCATCTTTAAATTTTTTGAACCAATCGAAACATTGAGATTTGCTTAGGGCATGCTCCCCGTAAGCTTCAACAAGCATCCTATGTGATAATGCTCCATTTTTTTTCAGAAGGAAACGGAAAATAAATGCTGTCCGCAAATCTTGATTTGTTGGCACAAAAGTCGACGTGTTCAACGCCACTAAAAACACGGTTATAGAATGAAACTGATGTTGGTATTAATTGGATCTCTTTATTACATGTAGGCAAAAGCAGGTAACACCACTGACGGATTAGTTAGAAGATTATATTGACTGCTAACTCCTATTGGCGAATTCCGGTTTCATATTTACACATCTGGTATGTTTGTGTAATGATTAAATAAATGATATTTGGAAGATTGACATTCACCAATCTATCTATTGTATATTATTCATGACCTTCCTGTATAATAAATATACTTGTGATTATATAGTAAATTAATAAATTAGTAAATATTCTTTATTAATATTAGCTAAATTAAAAATAAAATTAAACCAAAATTAAAGTAAGGACGTTTTTTTTAATTATTACTCAGCAGTGAGATAGTACTATAAACTTGGAAAAAAGGTTCATATTAACATAAGTGGTTTTCCAAGAAAAAGTTGTTGATATTTTTAAATGTAATTTGAAAAAGGTTTATAATTTGGCAAAGATAAATATAAACTAAAAATATAATTAAAAAAGGCAAAACACAGAAGTGCAATATGGATGTCACCTTATAAGACTGTGAGAACTTTATTCAAAAAATGGCTACTATTTTATTATTCATGATGCAGAATCTATAATTTGGAACAGGGGCGGATTTAGCACTAAATTTGGGGGAGTATTATGTTCACCGGCGTCACCAGCTCCAAATTATTGGGGGAGACGGCTCAATATTCTCCTTAATAGGGTGGGTAGAAATTTGAGGGACTAAAAGTTCAAATAATAACCCCTAAATACAACTGTTGGGACATTTAATTCATCATCCAATGCTGTATTTTAAAGGTATTTATAGTCTCTTAAAACTTGTCAATTTATGCCACAGTTACATTAAAATAGGGAGTCGTTAAGGCTTAATGTTGAAGGATGTGGGACAAAATTTCTTGATTGAATTTTATCCAAGTTTTTCTTCTGATCCTGATCCCACTCATTTCATTGCTTTCCATCGATTTCTATAAGCTCCATCGATTTCATGGAAAGTAGGGTTTGGTTTCAAAAAAGAAATGGAGAGCAATAAAACAAAACTTTTCAAGCTGCAATAAAAAATATATAATTCTCAAATATACAATACGCCTGACTATGCTTTTAACAATAGAGTGTCCTGAAATTAACTAATATTTTATTGGTTAAACTCGGAAAAATTTGTAATATCACATTTTCATTTAATTTTTTACATTGGTCCCCTCCTGCCAAATATTGGGGGGACGCGTCCCCCCTGTCCCCCCCCCCGGCGGTGACGCCCTTGGTTATATTTACCTAATTGCATTATTCGTTTTAAAATACTAAAAAATTGAAAAACTAAAATATTTAAAGGAGGGTCGTGACCACGTGACACCTCCTCCTCTGGATCCGCCCATGATTTGGAGTACGAGTATATATATATATATACAGTGGCGGATCCAGAAATTTTCTGAGGGGGCGCACTATTTTTTTTTACATTTTATGAGTAATGAAGGCCCTAATTTAAAATACATATTAGTACATAGTGATGTTGTAAATTATTGTAAAATGTTTTAAATACAATTCCTTTTCAATTATTGTACTTCAAAATTAACTAAATTAACCCCATTTTATATAGAAATAGTAATACTTTATGAGTGTCCTCACCTCTCAGGTGGGGGGGGGGGGCGCGCCCCTCCCCCGGATCCGCTACTGTATTTATACATAAGCAGTTTCCACATTTTTCGTTTGATTCTTACAAGCTCTTTTTCATTGACTGAAGCAGGTGTTATCTTCAACTGCCGATATGCATAAAAAGTTCCATAACAGACGCACAAGCCTCCACCAACAGAAGAAGCTGACCTGAGCGAACTGGATACAGAGTTATAATTAGAGTTGGGAGAGATAACTAAGAAGTGTAGAAGTGGGCCCCGGGGCAGGAACAGAAGAAAAGGGCCGATACTCCTCCTGATCGGGAGGCGCCCCCCAAGGAGTCGGCTTTTTTGGAGGATCCAGATCATATCTGCTACACCTGCTCCTACCGGCCCTTTCACAAATCGCTCTTATTACGTTTCTTCTGTATTTTCCTCTTCGCGTTTCAGCCATCTTCGGGTACTCATGAGTTTGATCACCTGGCTATAATCGGTACTGACCGTTGAAACCCTTTCTTCAGATTTTTTCTTCTTATTTTTCTTGACCCTTATGTTAATAGCACAAGCCTAGGCATAGTTTCTATTTTTATAATCCAAAATAGAGAAATGAGATGAACGGTAGGGACACAATAAAACATAAAAATGAGATAGCTTAATGTTTTTTCTTAACCTCTGACGGTAATTTAATTTTTAAGATAAAACTCGTCAATGCAGCATAAAACCATCCCTAAATTAAAAAAAAAATCGATTTTTTCTCTACCTTTGATATTTGTTGCCTATACTATACGATTATTAAAAACTTTCAGGAATCATCACTATCGCGAGCTAGAAGCAGTTCTTTCAACGAGATAGTAGAAAAAAATTGGTTGATATTTAGCGAAAGAAAATTTAAAAATTGCGATTTGGAGTCATACCAGTTTACATTAGAAGTACGTTTTGTAAATATGTTGCCGTAAATTAATTATTAAGAAATTTTATTGATTTTTTCCAACCCAAAGTATCAAGGTAAAAACAAAAGCATAAGCTTAATAACATTATCCATCTTGTTTATCGTTTTTAAATTTTCGATTTACACATTACTTTGTATTTTGTATACTACATTTCATCTTATTTACTTAGGCTTCATTGCTACATGCCATTGTAACCTCATTATATGTTCACCTATGTTTTAAAAAATTCTCTACATTATCTCAGATATCCCACTTTAAGTTTTATCTCATTTTCATTTATAAAAATATGTGTGTGTTTATTTTATTTAACTTATTTAAGTAATTTTGTTTAATGTTTCAAATACATTTACATCTGTTTACATAAATTATCTGATTGGTTTTTTTTTTTTTTTGTTTTTCTCATTTGGCCCTGATGATGACCTAAAATTTGGGTCGAAACGTCGGCTACAATAAAATATGTAAATAAAACATATTTGTGCTTATTATTTTGACGGCACCCCCAACCAATTCCTGTTCATGATTTCTAATTCTTCATTGATCGCACGGTCTTTCCCTCGTGATCATAATGATACATATGATACATAATGATCATATGTATGCCTTCCTTTTGGAAAAGTACACCAAGTACTATTTTTTAAAATTTATTACGATATGCATAACTTATGATATTTTTCTTAAATTTTTTATCTACTAACGTAATAAGAAAATATGTTTATATGACAGGATATAAAAAAACACGTAAAAAACAAAAAAACGGGAAGCGTAGAGCTTGATTTTGTGGGTTGGAATTAAGAGTAAGTATGTCATGACAGTTACGGTAGCAATATATGGCTGTTACTTATACGTAAGGAATGTCGAGGTCAGTGTGTAAGGTCTCGTTAGAGATATAAAAGGGGGCCTAACAATCTTCCTTAGTATATTAGATTGAAATGACTGTATGGGTCTTAAATTTGGTGCTAGGTTCTTTTTCTTCACTTAGTGAGGAAGAGTGCTTTAATATATAGAATTTTTAATGAAGGAGTCTCTTCCGCGTTTGAAGTTTATTTATTTCCCAACGTTTCGGGCTATTGGGCCGGGCTAAATAACTTCTTTATTTCACCATAGCCATTTGTCATCTTATATTTTTTTAAACAGTATATGAATACTTATGTCTATCCTTATTACATTTTATGGAATATTTCACATTTTAGATTCTTTTTATTTCACTCAGTGAATATACTAAGTTCTAAAATCGAAATAGTGTTTGGAAAACATAAAAATCCATTGACTACAAAACTATAGCCTTACTAACATCCTTAAATCGGCCACATCCCCCTTCCTTTATATAAAGATAATAACCTAAAGATTCAAATCTTTTCCTTTTGATCGGATTTGGATTCCCATGACTCCGCGGGATCTTGACCCCAGCAGCCATTGACCATATGCTCCTTGCGGTCGCCGTCGGTTGTCATTTCCCCAAATCCCGGCCTTAGATATGCGGTTTCTCCTCCCTACTCCTTCTCATGTCAGTAATTTCTATAATCCCCAGTCGACAGTTCCGATTAGGAAGAACAAAAAGAGGCGGAGAGTTGTCAGGGGATTAGACAATGAACCCCGCTGGCTACAAAGGGACCGCCCTGGGGCGTCTTGTTCTTGTTGGCCCCCTGGCCCTGCTACCTGAGTCAGCCCCTTCCTACCTGTCCCAGTCAGTTCATTAGCTATACAACCACTTACCTGTCCTTTACACGCTTCTTATATGTAAACATCAACAGTAATCCATCTTGTCCTATCCTCTTGACGTTATCCAAAACTATTAGTGTAACATCATACAATATCAATTATGAAATTATACATTATAACAGGCGTTGTTATATTACTACATATATTTGAGGAAGTTAGGTGCAAAACTCATTTGTTCCACAGGAACACGTTTTTCAGGAAACTTACGTCTTGTAGAGTGGCCAGATAAATTTGTTTTTTTTTTTTTTTTGCTTTCGAAAGGTCTGGCTACTCTGAGGAAGAGTGCTTGGAATGAAAAGAATTACTGATTTAAAGGTTAAAAAAAACTAGTAACAAAGTATGATATGAGAAAGTTTTGATGCACACCACATTGCTACGAATTAGTTTTCATTCAAACAGCGTCGGTTGATCTTCCAATAAGAATAATAATTTTTTCTTTGATGATTTTTTCAAAAAATATCAGCTTACTTATATAAAACATCTGGACTACAAAAAAAGTTACAAAAAGAAAAGATCCTAGGGTTATCGTCTTCTTCAATTGCAACTTAATCATCCTGTTATTCGTTCTTTCCCTCGCATGTGGCAGATATATTGAGAACTTAGGTGTGATAATTCAATGAATCATTGGCCTTCCACTCGTCACTATAAAATGCTCTTTCAGCAGTTTACCAACGTATTACAGCTTGTTAGAGCCATTGCAAATTCAATAATTAATATAGCCAGGTAAGAAGAATCAAGTATAAACTGAATTAAAACACACTATTTTAACGATGTTTCGATATTTTGCTCAGAAAGAGTAACAGAAACTACTGAAGTGAACGAATGTGATGGGTGCTAAGACAGAAGTTACTATAGGAAACAAAGAGTAACGAACCAGTTTTGAAACACAATGGGCTATGGAACGAATCAGTTCTGCAAGAAACCGCTCTTTGTATAGCAAAAATCTATATGGAATAACAAGTTTTGCTCCAATCTGATAAGATTTGTTGAAAGAGCATTAAAATATCTTTTAGAATCCACTGCCATCTCAATTTTACAAAAAAATGGAACGAACGAGTTCTGCACCTCACCTCCTCATTTGAAATATTTTTTCAATGCTGATTGTATTATTTTTTATTATATTTAAACGCTTACGTGGGTTTAAATAATTTTTATTTACAAAAAATAATAATTTTTATTCACAATGGGGCCCGGTGTGGCTGTGCGGTAAAGCGCCGTACTCCCATGCCGGAGCCGCGGGTTCGAGTCCCGCCCTGGGTGGTGCTTTTCTTTCGTAGGAGAAGTATCACCCAGTGTCATGGGCGTTAGTATGGGCAGTATAGGGCTTCAGTGGAAGCCTTGAAGTCCCAAAAAAAAAAAAAATAAAAAAAAAAAAAAATAAAAATAAAAATAAAAAATATTCACAATGGCAGACAGACAATGACAAACTCAAATTATTAAGAAAGTTACAAAATACATCAACTCGTGATTCGAGTTCAGAGCAAGGCTAACACTCCAGTTCATTGCTCCTTATATTCAATATGAATCAGAACATTATCTAGAACGTTCCAGATTAGCGTAGAAGGTCATCGAACATTCACAAACATGTACGGGAACAGTTGTTCCAACAAAAATTTTAGAACTCTTATTAATAATATGTTGTTGTTTTTCTTTTACGTTACAATATATTTTTTTTAATCAACAATACCCTCAGCGTTAGCACTCCCCACCACCCTACGCTTAATATGCCTTTACTGAATGTGTAAATCCTGTTAAAATAATAAAATGAAATCATTGTGGCTCTCCTAAACCATAGTTATAATGGTTGTGGCTTCATAATGACGGTTGTCTTAACAACTTTCCAAGTTCGACCGGCAATCATCACCTACCTCTTTGGATATAACATGGTAGAAGGTGATAACTCGCAGTAAACTTGTTACATGTTTCAGTTAGTGTTACTGTTTTAATGTTTTTGATTGATTTTAGTGTCAAACAAACTAGTGTAATGTGTCATCATCAAATTATGCCTTGCTGTAATTACAACGTTAGACGATCTACACAGTGTATAGATGTGTAGATCGTCGATTTGTTGTAGTTAGTTTTATGTTATAACTTTTCATTTTGCAAAAGGTATATTTATTTGAATTACCTATGTTTGATTTCATCTATATTAAGTTTATATCTGTACCTGAGAGGTAAACTGTTGTAACTACGAAATTCTTCGAGTTTCAAATTATTGATGTAACTGAATTGTAAAGGTGTACATTTCTAGCGAAATGTATTCGTATTTATACTCCTGATGAATGGGGTTTTATATAATCTATTATTATTATTTTTTTTAAGACAAGAAATATGAACATTTAAAATTCAAAGTGCTCTCCTTTAAAAATTTAATGTCAGTAACGACAGTTTACCTCTGAGGTACAGATATGTAGTTGACTTTCTTTATGTAAATTAAGTTTTATTATTATTGTTTTTATTTTTATTGAGTGAATAGCTATGACTGTTATCCGCCTATGCTTACATATAAAGGTCTGGCCACACATGTCCGCACCGCAGCAATAATATAGGTTGTGTTCAGAATATTTTTAATTTAACTTACATATTACCTTTAGTAATGCCTAAAGATCAGGCCACACATGTCAGACACAGGCTACTTTAGGCATTACTAAAGGTAATATGTAAGTTAAATTAAAAATATTCTGAACATAACCTATATTATTGCTGCGGTGCGGAACCGGTGCAGACATGTGTGGCCAGTCCTCAAGGAGATGAGGTGATATACTCATCCGTTCGATTTTGTTGAGAAATTGAGATGGCAGTGGATTCTAAAAGATATTTTAATGCTCTTTCAACATATCTTATCAGATTGGAGCGAAGCTTGTTACTTCATATAGATTTTTGCTATAAAAAATAGTGATTTATTGAAGAACTGATTCGTTCCATAGCCCATTGTGTTTCAAAACTGGTTCGTTAAGGTCTGGCCACACATGTCCGCACCGGATCCGCACCGTAGCAGTAATCCAGGTTATGTTCAGAATATTTTTAATTTAACTTATATATTACCTTTAGTTATGCCTAAAGTGGCCGGTGTCTGACATGTGTGGCTTGAACTTTAGGCATAACTAAAGGTAATATGTAAGTTAAATTAAAAATATTCTGAACATAACCTGTATTATTGCTACGGTGCGGATCCGGTGCGGACATGTGTGGCCAGACCTTTACTCGTTGTGAAGCAAAACTCTTTGGTTCCTATGATAACTTATCACTTTACACCCATCCTATTCGTTCACTTCAGCAGTCTCTATTACTCTATCTGAACAAAACATCGAAACATCGTTTAAATAGTGTGTTTTAATTCAGTTTATACTCGATTCTTCTTACCTAGCTATATTCATAATTGATTTTCCAAGGGCTCAAACAAGCAGAAAGACGTTGATAATCTGCTGAAAAAGCATTTTGGTGACGAGTGGAGGGCCAATGATTCATTGAAGTATTACACACGAGTTCTCAATATATCTGTCACATACGAGGGGAAATTAGGTACTAGTATAACCTCACAAAATAAACTTTAACCCTTCATTGGCTCTATTAATAATTAGTATAATTTTATATTACAATATTTCGTGTATCACGGGATGGCTTACATATCCTCACCACCGTTTTCGTAAATTGTTTATGGAGGTTCCCCACCACTTACAATTAGAATGATTTAGTTTTTTTGCTTGATGTGTAAATCCGGCTTTAAGGAATCATGAATTAGAAAATCCTTTTTTTTTTATTTCTTCATAATAGAATATATCTGAAGCTACCTTGTCCTATGAAAAAAAAAAAGTTTTGTTCTAAAGCCCGAGTTATTTTTTTCCTCCCTTGCTCTCTCAACCGTCCATTCAACTTCTGAAAGATGTCTTGTAATCCATTGATACGGCTGTTGGAGAGACATCGAGTGTAACCTGACGGGCAGGAGCCGGCGGCGGCTAGGTATGGAATTAAGGATCCTGAAGGAAACAAAGACCGGAGGACGAAGGAGGACACGAAAGGATAAAGGATACAAGATAAGAGAAGATGATGAGGCATTGTGCGCGCGTAGCCTCTGTCATGCTAATACTGTTTGCCCGACAAGGGAAAGTAATGACTTTGGAAGGACCTGTCAAAATGGACAAAGCTTTCCTCTTGTCGCTCTTTGCGGTGGCCATTCCAGTCTTGTTTAGAGTTTACTTATTGTACATCATTTATTGTAATTTTTAACTAGAACAATGGATTATTATATTACGTTTTAGATTTAAAATCGAAACAATTTATACGAAATGTTACCAATAACACAAAATTTACCCTGTGTACCAGCAATGTTCCAGAGACCCGTGAAACGTAATAAAAAATGTTAGACAAACGAAATGGATAATCAATATATATTATAAAGCAAAGTGTACAATGTTCGTGCCGATAAGGCTCAAAAACCACTTCACGTACAACCAAGAATGTTATGTCGTCGTGTGGCCATATGACCCATACCGGAGAAGGTTTCCGTTTTTCTCTTAAGGGTGTAAAATTGAAGAGAAAAGGATTAGAATTTTAAGCCTCTCGCACCATGTAATTAGCCTACCTCAGAATGACACACGAGTTTGTGAATGAAAAATTTAGTTCGAGCTCCAGACTACCAGGAAGCGCTAGGGTGCGTTTCACTCAATGTTTATTGTTCATTCATCCAGTTCATTTGTAAAGGTTATATATTTTTTCACCTGTTCTTTTTAAATTACCAAAAAATTAAGCGAAAATAATTAGTTTTTGATTTAAGGCGTACAACATTTCAAGTTATCAACACTTACTGGTTGGTTTTTTTTCCCGTATATTAATTAGTTTTTCCTTTGCTTTCAAAATAAAATAATGATTTTACATCTCTGCAAAAAATTAGAAAACAATTTTGTTCCTTACAACAAAAATTTGTTGTAAGGAACCCAGTCGTCCTTACAACAAATTTTATCATAAGAAGGCTAATTGATCAACACATTAAATTTAATCAATTTAAATATACACTTAAGTAAATTTAATGGAATATGAGTGAACATTTCTTAGTATTACAGTGAGGAAATAAAATCAGACATAAAAAAAGAAGGGATAAATGCTAGTGCGCCAACAAACTCCAGTTGAAGAGAGCCAACTAACCCCACGGGAGAGATCATATGAAAGATGGTGGCCAGGACAGGGGAGAACAATCAAACAAGAAATTGGTTAATCGAAAGGTTAGGTTTTTCAAAGGAGTTTGGGGCTATGTGAACAGAATCGGAGTCAAATGTTTTGCCGTGCCATTAAACCAAATTTACAGAACATATAAAAATTTACTTACATGTTATAAGATCAATCAATGAAGCACACTCTTAGCATCGGATTGAAAACTCAGGACAAGATTCCCGAGGTCGAGTGGGTCACATGGTACAATGGTGGGACCTTTACAACAGGTGTTTTAAAATTAAAAAAAGTGGGTAATAGTGCATGCTAAACGAGATAGAATGGCGCTAAAACGTGTTTCCTATCTCAATCTGCTGAGGAGATAGAATTTTTTTTATTTTTAAAATCTTACATTTTTCTAAAAAATGGTAGTTTTCTCTAATTCGGTTTAGCGTAGAAACAAAAACAACGATATTTTCTTAATCAGCATTAAATTTCCTAAAAGATGTGTTCGGTTTGGTTATTTTAAATTTCACTTTCAGTCCTGGCAGCCATCTTTCATATCATCTCTCCCGTGGGGTTAGTTGGCTCTCTTCAACTGGAGTTTGTTGGCGCACTAGCAATTCACAAAAGCAAGGTAAACATAAACAAAGGCGGAACTACTAATTGTCTTTAGTTCCAGCTAGGAGGATGAGAGCAATTTTCCTTATGCAGAAAGTGATGACAGTCTAAACTTCTATCTTCTTCTATTGTCATTCTACGAGTATTTTCCCTTAAAGGCTAGTATACCATTATAGTGCAACTTTTAATAACAATAATATGTGTCAGGCTGTACTTGAAAGAGATGGCTAAACGACCCCACTTTCTAGGCCAACCTGCCCCACATAGGGGGTTAATTGGCATACTCTGGATTGACGAATTCTTAAATTTTTTATAATCTTAGTATTAAATGTTTTGTGGTGAAAAATTCTTGAAGTACTCTAATACTTGGAGTTTACAGTGGTATCAGCCCTATTGGGATTATATCAACAGGAACGACTCAACAATAAAAAAAATGAAAACTGTTGCCAACCAACCCCGCTCTCCCCTACACTGGTCCGTGTAATGTCTGGACACACAGATGTAGGCAGCAATTACTTGGGTCATCTTCGCCTACAATCAATTTCTGTTATATTTTATTTACGTTTTGTGAAATTATCATTAGTTATATTTTATTATATCTATTATCAATATTTATATTTTATTATATAGTTTTGCTAGTTTAAGAAATTCAAATATTTTGTCGGTTGTCTCCACACTGTCCTGCAATGCTGTTTGTAGGTCAATAAGTATTTCTAGGAGGTCCCTGCACGTGTCGTATGTCCTGCAGTCCGTTAAAATGTGTTTGACTGTAAGTGGACACCCGCAAGTCTGGCAGTCAGGTGGAGGCTTAAGCGCCATAAGATAGCCGTGGGTTTCTCTAGTGTGACCAATACGTAGCCGCGTTAGGATGACTTCCTCCCTTCGTTTACCTCGGACGGATGATTTCCATTGCGATACACTGCTTTTTATTTCTCTCAATTTACTATATTTAGTTATATGAACCGGTTCTAGGTTAATGAGAGATGCGTTCAGTAGCCCCCGAAGACATTAGCATAGGACGGATGTGGCCCTCTCTACGGGATAGCGGGACTCGGGAGATAAAGAGGAAAATCTCCGCCATGTGAAATGAAAGCCGTTCCACAGCCATTATGATCTCTATCGCCCCCTTCGGAAAAGTACGCCTTTTTATGGAAAGTTTCCGGCCAATTTACCACCGCCTCCGATATATATAATACATTCGGCTTGCTTCCCTCCCCCACCCAACCACCTTGTCGGTCATGATAGACCTTCATGGAACGATTAATAGCGCTGTTTATTATTTGAACTATTAGCGGCAATTAACGGCTTGATAACATCTCGGGGGTATTTGTCCCGCGGTGTTGTACACGCGCGTGGTGGAACATGTTGGAGATGGATGGCTTCTTATAATATATTTGACAAGGATAATTAGCGATACAGGAGCCGCTTGTTACATCATTTGTCAAAGTTGTCACCTGATATATTTCGTTTTTTTTTAAACGAAGCCCGGGGAAATTTAATCATACCACACTCACTTATCTGGTCCAGGTAACTCCGTATAGCCTAACCGGTGGGGAAGGGAAAGACAAAAAATATCCTTTTAATATTTTCTCTCTAAGCCCAAAATATTATCACCATCTAAAAATTGAAGTTTAACAAAATCAATACATTACAATGATGCAATATTATCTAAATTAAAGGGTCAATTTTGTCATATTTCTTTATATATATAAAAATCTGGTGCGTGCGCGCAACACACAACTTTCACTTACCAACTTACTTAGATTAGAAATTGACGTGTTTTGCTAAATATCATTTCCCAAAGTCACACATTTTTCTACATTCATATCTTATTTTTGTTAATCGTTAAAGCCGTTTTTGAGTAAATAAAAAAAAAACCGTGAAAAGGATACAAAATTTATTAAGTAATGTCCCCCCTCCCCTAGATCAATTTTGATGAAATTTTTACAGTCATATCTCGGGCATATATATACATCAAATACCAAGTTTGATCAAAATTGTTAAAACCGTTTTTGAGTAAATAAAAAAACACGTGAAAATGATACAAAATTTATTAAGTAAAGTCCCCCCTCCGGTAGATCAATTGTGATGAAATGTTGGTTATCACATCTTTGGCATATAAATACATCAAATACCAAGTTTTATCAAAATCGTTAAAACCGTTTTTGAGTAAATAAAAAAAAACATGTGAAAATTATACAAAATTTATTAAGTAAAGTCCCCCCTCCGGTTGATCAATTTTGATGAAATTTTTACAGTCATATTTCAGGCATATAAATAGATCAAATACTCAGTTTAATCAAAATCGTTAGAGCCGTTTTTGAGAAAATCGAAAAAAACTTAAAAAGTTATTCAATAAAGTACCCCCTCCCTTTGAGCAAATTTGATGAAATTTTTGCTGTCACATCGCGGGCTTATACATACTCTAAATACCCAATAGTCTGTTCACACACACACACACACACACAGACCATTTCGCGGGACTTGGTTATTTTGAGTCAGGGGACCCCAAAACGTGTATTTCCGTTGAAAACCGGAAGTCGAAAATTTTCACGATCGCAATACTTCCACTTACTATATATTTCATATATAGGTAAGTGAAAGTAAAAATCTCATGTTCCGATGTTTGTCGGATGTAAAATCAGAAACTACTCTACCGATTTTGATGAAATTGAGCCTTAAATAGTCAGAATATCTTACCGGTCTTAAGAAATTTACAGGCCTCCCCCCCCCCCCTCCTAGACGAAATCCTGAAGATGCCTTTGAATACCTGTATAACGAATTCCTGATCAATGAAGAGTTGCTTTTACCATTGCGGATATTGTTTAAAGGTGAATTGTTTATCTCCGAAAGTTTTATGTTGACCGGCGAAGCTGAAATGACAGCAGCGTGCTCTGAAACCGCTAGAGTCGGATATCAGCCGATCTGATAGCCGGAGGAGATATCCAGGAGGAAATCCGAAATAATTTCACGCTGAACCACAGCTACGAGCTATGAGTTCCCTAGTGTACCGCTAAGTAAGAGATACGGAAGGCTGGAGTTCTTGTGGATCACCGATTTGCGATATGAAGAGAGTACGATACACTCGTATGTATTAACCCTTTGCACTCGAGGTCTCCGGAGCGGAGCCATATAAAATTTGTCCTCCAACTCGAGGGCTCCGCTACGGAGATAAAGCAAATAAGTTTCAGTTTTTAACATATAAGAACATGAACAAATCGTAAAACTATTTATAGGATATTTAGCTTTAGGTGATAAATGACGGTCGCGACTCGCGGTGTTTTTCATTATTTTTATAATACATTAATCTTTTAATATCGGCTATATTTTGTGATTTTAATTAATCTTTTGTTTCCTCAATAGTACAATAATTTAGTCTGGGGCACCAAATAATCCCTTTACTTTAAATTTTGTTTCCCAGGTGCTTCTACTATAACCGGAAAGTTATTAAGTAGATTTTCACATTTTAGGAGCTTTTCTGATTGTATATCTGAGAAAGCATCAACTATAAGGGTCGTAACGTCTCTTAATTTTTTAACTGTTTTTACTTCTCCAATTAGATTTTTTATGCTTATATATATAAGGAACGGTGAAACCTTTGTGAAATCTAAGGTATCCAAGGTGGTACTTCGGTTCTCTTAATTATTAAAAATTTTTAGGTCTATTTTCGGTATTCCAAAAAAATGTCTCTTTAAATTTAGATTTAAAAAAATATATATACAATTTGAGAAAATGAATCTTTTTTTTTTTGTAACAGTGTGTTCTTGAATCTACCCTTCAAATACACAAATAAATATAACCTAAATTTCATTAAAATTCCTTAGTTGTTCTATATTGGTTCTAAAATTTTACTGTATAATATTACGTTTTCAGGGTGTACGTTTTCGCGATTAAGTCGAGTTCAAAGGGTTAATTGAACTAAAACGCACAAACGATGAGGTATTATTAAGTTGAAATATGATATCAGTTTTTTTTTTACGAAATTATCAGAGTAAATATAAAACCCAAGATAAGATCCAAAGTTAACATAAAATAAACTTGTCAACATAATTAATAATCAGCCGGATATCTACGTTACGTCTCTTGACATATATTTTGGTAATTTATATCTGTAGTTATACCCAAGGAATATGCCTCCTGCAGACTCCCAGCTGACTCCGCATTCCTACAGTACATAAACCCCGGCAACTAGAGCCGATTGTTCCCAGTCTGTTAGATTTAGTTCTGTTATCCAGTGTTTTGTAATCTAGTTCAATAAATCTCTTTTTAAAAAGACTTTTAGTCCATTAGACCATCTAACTGGCGCCCAAACACAGGGGACTTCAGGAGTTCTTCAAGAGTAAGTCCATTTGACTTTCCTACGTGCGATCAATTTCTCACAATCTGAAGAACTTTGGATTTAATCCTTAACTGTTGGAACCTGAACATTTCTAAACTGGATTCAAGAACAGGATACAGGACGAGGAGAGATTCTTCATCATCAGAAGCATCTTTATCAGACGAGAACCCAGAGGAATCACAAGATCAATTTCCTGTGAGTAACCCCTGTATTTCTAATACCAAATTTTCTTTAAAACCTTCCCAATTTGTAACTAAAATGGCAATTTCCAAACCTATTCCACATGAAATACTAAGATATATTCCTAACTATGACGGTAACTGTTATAAATTGCCTCAATTTATTAGCATGTGTGAAGAACTAGTAACTACTTATTGTACCGAAGATATAAGCGAAAGAATACATAACCACTGGCTAATTTTTAGAGCTGCTATTAGTCATTTAGAAGGGCCAGCAGAAGCGGTAGTGTATAATAATAGTTGTAATAGCGTCGCGGAATTAATTGATGCGCTTAGAAAAAACTTTGCGGATAATAGATCAGTATCGGATTTAATCGCGGAAGTAGCAATTATGAAATCAAACCATCGCGAACATCCAATAGAATTTTTAAATAAATTAGATGAAAAAAGAACTGTGATAGTTACCAAATATAAATTAGACGAAGTAACTGGAGAACTGTTAACACAATTAATTCAGCAATTAGATGCAACACTAGTCCGAACTTTTATACACGGTGTGCATCCGGTATTAGGATCCCATTTACAAGTTCTACAAATTAAAAATTTAAATGACGCAAGGTCAAAATTAATAAACGACTGTAGTATTATATTATCGCAATTAAAATACAATAGCACGATTGAAACAATAAATAAAATAGAAATTCCTAAATTCAAACCAAATTTCCAAATCCCAAATTTTAAACCTAACTTTAATCAAAACCAACCACCGAGATTCCAAGAACAGCCTAAGCCATTTCAAAATTTTAATAATTTCAATCAATATAGACCTCAATTCCCACAATTTAACCAACGAAATCAGTTTCAACCTAACTTTCCAAAACACAACTCCCAAAATACTGTTTCAATGAAAAGCGTACAGCCACCACGTCAACAACACTTTCCAAAATGGAATTCTCAAAACACAGTTTCCATGAAAACTAGACCAACAAGACCTTTTATGTCCCCATATGAGGTAACATATTTAGATTCAAACTCACAGCAACATTACGAACAGCCCCCAACTCATGACTTCCAAAAATTGCAGGACCAAATTAATTCTTTAGCGGAATCCGTTAATAAATTAACTAATCATTTTTTAGAACCAGGACAGAGTCCTCACGAGCCTCCAGACATCAATTTGAATTAAAAACAATTGACAGATCGCTGCCGTACTTTCGAGACAAAAGGAATAGAAAATGGCTTATAGACACGGGATCTTTAAAAAATTATATCAACCCCGAAATAATACCATCAGATTGGCCCCGATATAAGGAGAACTTTTGTGTTAAAACACCTGTTGGTGAAACCGAAGGTTCCGAATATATTATGTTCCCTTCTGATGATATTTTTCCCAAAACTAAATTTATAAAAATGTATATTTTTAAATTTTCCGAACGATATGATATATTACTTGGCCACGAAACGATGAGCTCAATCAAAGCCAAAGTAAATTTTGATATAAATAAGTTAGAATATGAAGATGGTTATAAAAATTTAAATTTCACTATAAATAATAATAATGAAAATAATAAAATTACTTTGAAACCAGGTTATAATATTATAACTGTCCCTATTAGGTCAATTCCCAATAGTGGATCAGGAATAATAAAACCGGTAAATATTGATAATAAAATATTTATAGACGAAAGTCTAGTAAACATAGAAAACAACAAAGCTAAATGCTTAGCTTATGCCACAGAGTTGATGACCATTTGTCCTCAACCTATGGATATAGATGAAGTCGAATCAATTTATTCAGCGAATCCAGTGACCAATTGTCCCACGGATTCGGCCGAAGTAATAAAAGAAATTCCCAATTTATTGAGAACTAATCACATGAATGCGGAAGAAAAAAATAAAATAATAAATTTAGTTTCCCAATACCCAGAAATAATTAAAAGAAATCAAGACATGTTAAGTATTACAAATTTATTAAAACATAAAATAAATACCAAAGATGAACTGCCAGTGTATACTAGAAATTATCGTTATCCTGAATGTTTTAGAAAAGACGTCCAGATCGAGATCGATAAACTATTAGAAAATAAAATTATCCGTCCTAGTAATTCTCCCTATAATTCCCCGATATGGGTGGTTCCCAAAAAAATGGATGCCTCAGGCAAAAGGAAAATTCGAATGGTTATAGACTATCGAAAACTCAATGAAAAAACTATTGAAGACAAGTTCCCATTACCTAACATAGAGGACTTGTTTGGAAAAATAGGTAGAGCAACATATTTCTCTACTATAGATCTGGCCTCGGGTTTTCATCAAATCGAGACGGATCCGGATTCAGTGCCAAAAACAGCCTTTAGTACTGAAAATGGCCATTATGAGTTTTTGAGGATGCCATTCGGCCTGAAAAATGCTCCCCCAACATTCCAAAGGGCGATGAATATCATTTTCGCCAAAATGCCCAACGTCCTTGTTTACATGGACGACATCATAATATTTTCCGATAATTTGGAAGAACACCTAAAGCATCTTAAAAGTGTTTTTGAAAAGCTGAAAGAGCATAATCTAAAGATTCAGCTTGATAAGACGGAGTTCTTCAAAAGGGAACTTCTGTATTTAGGCCACATAATTTCCGAAAAAGGAATTCAACCAAACCCAGCAAAATTAGAAGCAATTAGAAATTTCCCATTGCCTAAAAACCAAAAAGAAATTAAACAATTTCTTGGTTTAACTGGTTATTACAGGAAAATGATTAGAAATTACGCCAAAATAGCCAAACCTTTAACTATAAACTTAAAGAAAGATATTAAGATTGATTTAAAAAACGAAGAATATATAAATGCTTTTGAAACTCTAAAGAAGTTATTGCAAAATAACCCCATCCTTCAACTCCCCGATTTTTCGAAACAATTTATACTCACGACTGACGCCTCAAAGTACGCACTAGGTTCAGTCCTATCTCAGAATTTTGATGGAAAAGACCTCCCCATTGCCTTTGCTTCAAGAACTTTAAATAAGCATGAAGAAAGGTTAAGCACAATAGAGAAAGAGCTGCTTGCAATAGTATGGGCATGCAAATATTTCCGACCCTACTTGTATGGCAGAAAATTCCTTATTCAAACTGATCATAAACCTCTTCAATGGCTTCATAGTCTTAAAGAACCAAATTCAAAATTATTAAGATGGAAATGTCTTTTATCCGATTTCGAATTTGATATAAAATATGTAACCGGTAAAACTAATGTTGTTGCGGATTCTCTTTCCCGAATTCAGTTATGTAATGCAATAGAGGATGAAATTAATCCACAAGAAGTTCTCGATGAGTTTATTCGAGATTATGCCACCAACGAGAACGATATAGCCAATAACGATAACGACAGTATTATGACAGTTCATTCACAAGAAAGTTCTAACGATCAAGTTGTAATTTGTGACGAAAATAAAATTATAAATGTAGAACAAAATCAAATATTACTTGAAATAGGTAATAGAGAACCAAATGTTCAAAAAATTTTCAATAAAAACCGTCTAACATTTTTCTTTCAAAATCCTAATGATTTAATTCAAATGAAAACGTATTGCATTCAGTTTTTAAAACCCAAAACAACATACGGTATATTTTGCAAAAGAAACGGGATATTAGAAAGCAAATATAAATCAATGCTCATAAATTTCATTAATATAATAACTAATGACTTTCAGAGTATAAAATTAAAACAATACAGTAAATTTAATTTAGATATTGTTACCGAAGCCGAACAAAAAGAAATTATTTCAAATTATCATGTAGGAAAAACGTATCATAGAGGTATCACTGAATCATATGAGCACATTCGCCGAAGGTATTACTGGCCTGGCATGTTCAAAGATATTAACGATTATATTAACAAATGCTCCATTTGTTTAAAAGTTAAATATGAGAGAAACCCGATCAGAGTCGAATATAAATTAGTTCCAACTCCGGATAGACCATTCGAAAAAATTCAGCTTGACGTTTTTCACTATAATAATCATAAATTTTTAACTTTAATAGACTCTTTTTCGAAGAAATTAATTGCTTATCCTCTTAAAAGTCTAAACCAAATAGAAATACAGGAAATTTTAAGCAACTACTTCGCTCTGTTTCCTATTCCTAAAATTATACAAATGGACAATGGTCGTGAATTTAATAACAACAGTCTTCAAAATTTTTTAAAATTGTATGAAGTCGAGCCATATTACGTTACCCCAGGTCATTCCGATTCTCAAGGTCTTTTAGAGAGATCACATTCTACTCTCATTGAACTCCTTAACGCAATACAACTCGAACATAAAAATATATCCTTAGAGCATAGCCTAAAACTTGCCCTTATTGCCTATAACAACTCAATTAATTCAAATTTAAAGATGACTCTAATGGAAATAACTTTTGGTACTTTCAAAAATCCGTATTCAAATGAGCTCAAAGAAACATTAATAACGGAAGAATTGGCAAATAATTATTTTAGAGATTTAGAAATAATTCACAAAGTTGTTAAAGATAAAATTGAAAAAGAAAAACAAAAGCGAACCGACCGGCTTAACGAAAACCGTGAACCTGAACCTCCGATTCCAGAAGAACCTTATCTTAAAACAACTTATAATAAAAAGCATAAACCGAAATATTTTAAAACTAGATATAACCCAACTAATAAAATGATCACCTATAATAAAGGAAAAGTTAAAAGGTATTCTAAATTTCATCCAAATAGAATGAAACGCCCAAGAAAACAAATTAAAAATTCGTCTGTTCCAGGTCACAATGAATTGTCTCCTTGTAATAACGATGTGGCTAATACCAGTAACGCCCTACAAGATGACAGACCTAAGTAAAACCGCAGGAGTTACCCCAATTAAAATTCAGGACTCTTTTGTGATAACAAACTTTTACACATACATGCACAATTTAAATATAAGATTATTACAAAATGAATTAAATTCAATTGCAAAAACTATAAATAGCGTATCCATTAAAAGTAAAAATCTAAATCACATCAATATCATAAAAGCCCACCTAAAGTATACTCAGTCAAAATTTGAACACCTTAATCTAAATCAACGTAGAATTAAACGTGGCATAATGAACGGGCTTGGTTCAGCGATTTCGTGGGTCACAGGCATGATGGACGATGATGACCGTTCTAAGTATGACCAAATTTTAAGTAAAGTCCAATCAAATGAATACACCTTAGAACATAATGTAGAAAAACAAATGTCAATAAATAAAAAACTAATCAATGATTTCAATAACGATATTAAAATTATTCAAAATAATAATGAAAAGATAAAATACTATTTCCAGAACCTTTCAAATCGAATAGAAACTAATGAAATAGAAATCAACCAACAATATTCATTTTTACTGAATAATCTCCTGTTACTCTATAATAAAATTAATGATATAGACACCAGCCTTGAATTCTGTAAACTTAATATTATACACTCCAGCATTCTGTCCCTTGTGGAACTTGAAGAAGTTGTAAGTAACGCCAAAATAAAACTTATATCTGAAGTACCAGAAATTTTATGGCAACTAGGCAAGGTACACTGTTCCCTTCATAGTGATTATATCTCATATTTTGTCCAACTCCCTTTATCTTCTCCTACTTATGAAACGTTCTTCCTTTTATCCTATCCCGTTATAAAAGATAATGAATTTATAACAGCTCATGTACATCCCTCATTGGTATTACGATATCAGGAATTATTTACAGGTGATTGCTCTTTAATTAATGAAAACTATTATTGTAAAAATGTATCAAAAATAGAAAATAGATGTATTAATGAATTGTTAGACGATAAGGAATTAAATAATTGTAAGTCTCTAGTAATTAGTGACCCTAAACCTTTTGTAAAGTATATCCCCTTAGCAAATAAGTATCTTATATTTAATACTGATAATTTAGTCCTAAGTACTAACAATAGCAATAAGACTATACATCCTAAGTTAACTGCATTATTATATTTAGACAGATCAGAAACTCTCATAAATGTACCTCAACCTTATACATATTGGGAAAGCACGATTTTATTACCATCAGAAATTCCTTATGTGAAACGTTATATAAATTTTTCATTTGCAGACATCCATAAAGCTAATATCAATGTAGAACCTCTGGACTTTATTGATGAAACCTATGTAGATCATGTGACTATTTTATATTCCCTACTAACAATCATTGTAATATCCCTTTTATGTTATTTTTTGTATCAAAATCGGCTAAAAATTCAAAAGATTTGTACTGTATGGAATAGAAACGACAAGTCTACACCTCCGGATCCCCAATTTCAGAATTATCCTCAACTTCCAATTATTTCGCCGAGGACGGCTTCATCTTAAGGAGGGGCGAGTTATACCCAAGGAATATGCCTCCTGCAGACTCCCAGCTGACTCCGCATTCCTACAGTACATAAACCCCGGCAACTAGAGCCGATTGTTCCCAGTCTGTTAGATTTAGTTCTGTTATCCAGTGTTTTGTAATCTAGTTCAATAAATCTCTTTTTAAAAAGACTTTTAGTCCATTAGACCATCTAACTTGTGATGATAGCTGTGACTGGACTTAATTGTATCCATAAAGTTCGGTCTTTTATAAGCTTTAGATACTTGAAAACCTACTTACTATAAGTTCTCTATGATTTAAAAGGAAGCCTCCAAGCGCTACCGGAGCAGATCAGAGTATTGGCCTATGAAGAAAGCGAGAGCAGGTCAGTGATTTTGGCAAGCTCTTCTATAGGTAATCGCCTCAGTCCTTTAATATTTTATTCGCTCGAGTGACAGAACATGTAATTTAGTCTTAATAAATCTATCAACAAGTCTCTACACAAAAAAAAAGTTAATCCATAAACACTAGACAAGAGATTTGAAAGGAGTATCCTATGAGAGGCAGATTATGGATAAGGTTGATCTAAAAAATCAGTTAAACCATCTGTGAAAGATAAAACCTATGATAATATAGGTATTGAGTTGCTGACCTTACTTGTATTTCTGATCGCCATTATTTCAGTTTTTTTTCCCACAAATATTTGGAGAGTTTGAAATCCTATGGACTGTTTAAGGATAACATTTTTTCGTTCGGATTTACAGTACCTGTCAAAAGTTTAAACTCACTTGTATTTAATTCACAATCTTCAAGTTTAAAAAAATAATTGTAACTCAAGAGAAAACATTTCAAAAATTATATGGTTGTTTTGGATACAATCTATATAAATAAATATAAAATTCTGTTTGCTTGTTATTTTTTTGTTTGTTTGTTATAGAAATCCATATCGTTTGTCCTAAATTCTCCAAATTTCGCTTAGTGGTTCTTTCATACCAGGCGACATCTTTCCATATTAAAATTCCATCACTTCAGCCAATCTCTGGGTATATTCTTTACTGTTATAAAAATCCTTATGACCTCGCTTTACATTAGATTTTTATGAAATCAACCGTTGGAGTCGAAAAAATCTCATTTCTGTCCTATTGAACTTTTCTTAACCCACGGCTTTTCTCATTGTTTTCCAAGTTACCTGGGTGAAACCCGGATATACAGCAAGTTATAAATGAATTAAAAATAAAATTATAGTTGTTAAGTTGTTCAATAAATAAAATGTTGTTATTTATTTATTATACAAAATCTAAGGGTGAGTCTAAATTTTTGACTGGTACTGTAGCAGTGGATGGAACCTTAAAATGTTGTTAGAATACAAAACTCTACAAACATTTTGGGACATGCATGCCAAGGCAAGAATCGATTCTCGCTTTACATGCTAGATCAAGTCACCAGGGAACGATTACCAGAATAAAAGAAAAAAGAACTCCACTGAACCTCTAGAGGTTGTAGGTATTACTCCGTCTTACCTGAGGATATAATCGGCTTCCTCGGCATATCATATCACGGCTTGCGAGTTTAGCGATCTTGCCGCGTAATTACCTGTAATTAAGGTAATTAGGGTTACCTGTGAGAGATCGGGGCAATGTATTTGCATACAGTGGATACAGTAGCGTGCGTGTCCCAAAGCGGCTTCACGCGTATCACAACACAGCCCCATTTGAATACTGCCATATTCCGTGAGTCGTGACGATATTAATTATGTAGATTGCCTCTGGTAAATTATTTATTTCTTCTACTAATCTCTTGAGTACTAGTGCGCGACGAAGCTCCCAGAGCGCTCTGTCTACCCCTACATTATTCAAGGCTACTATTCTCTTCTTCTATTTTTTTTTTTTCCCCTTCTTCTAATCTGAAGAACATGATGCAAATGCATTGTGTGTCAAATGTGGAAATGCAAAGGTGGATATGCATGCACTTGTAGGCAAACACCTCTGCTCCCTTAGCATATCTCACTTCGTCGTGCCGAGGAATGCCCATTATAGAGTTAGAAACAGATTTCCTTGAATTATTCAACGATCTATTTGAAATTTGATTTTTTTTTTTCACGTATATATCGTGCATTCAAAAGGCGAACACTTGTGGGAGCTTCGTTCGTTCAACCAGTTGATATTCTTACATTGTTACCAATTCTCGCTACGAAAATTTTTCAAACCTATACTTTTACAATACCATTGAATTATTTTATTCTCATGATCAACAATAAAATTTAAAGTAATTACAGATACATTAATCGACAATTTTGCTGTTTAATTGTTTAACGTCATTTTATGCCACTATGCTAATCGAACGATGCTACACTGGTAGTCCTAAATTTTGCTTATCCAGTCATAATTAGGATAGGTATCTTTAACGAGTAACTGACATCGTACAGGCTCGGGACCAGTATTTTACGTCCTATCCAAGGATTTTTTACTCTCTTTAAAATATCCTATGGCCACATTGGGACGCGAATCCAGGACCTTTAGTATTATAGGTTCTATGGTAACAAATACACTAAGGTAACTCCGAATTGGGAATGGTAGCGTATCCAGATATGTTTGGATGGGGGGAGGGCTCTTTTTTTAATTTACATAAGACATGAAATCCAATAAAATACATTAGTATATGCACCATGTACTATCTACACTAAATCACAATTAAATGTTTTATTGCAATCCATTTTCCATTTAAGGCCATAAAATATTACTATTGGTATAAAAGGACTTCTATAGAAATACCAATATTTTCTTTCTATCTAGTTTCTCCTCCATTCAAGGGGGGGGCTTTTATTTTCAATTGTTCATAGACTTCATATGTGGCGAGGATTAGTAAAATAAAAATATAGAAATTAAATTACTATTTATACATTACTATTTATACGTAAAAAGGTGATGCATAGGTCGACCAAGGGAAAAATACGGATTTTTCTAGTCCAAGCCGGAAAAAATAGATTTATGCTTACCCTTCCTAATTATATAATAAAACAATCTGGTGCGTGCGCGCAACACACAACTTTCACTTACCAACTTACTTAGATTAGAAATTAATGCGTTTTGTTAATTGCCAGAACGGCTTTAATTATAAACAATGGTCTGTCATTAAAGGCGTACTCCGCATGCGTGGGCTCAACGAGTTTTATGAGATGACTAAATATTTTTATTTTTTTCTCCTCTTTATGTTTTCTTTATTTTTATCATATCTCATATTTAGCCATTTCTTATTTTTAGGCGTAACGAGAGACAGTTAATTTCTCCATATAAACAAAAACAAAAGTACTTTATGGGAAACAAACAAACAAAAAAGCCCCCTCAGAACATTTTAATAATGATAAAGCTTACCTGATATTAAAGAACACCTAATTTTCATTTAACATGACGAATTTGATAAAAATCGTTAAAGCCGTTTTTGAAATCATCGAAAAAAAGGTAAAAATTGGAAAAAAAATTATGAAATAAATTGCCCACTCCGGTTGATAAATGTTGATGTAATGTTAGCTATCGCATCTTTGGCATATACATACATCAAATACCCAGTTTGATCAAAATCGTTAAAGCCTTTTTTGAGTAAATAAAAATAAAACACGTGAAAATGATACAAAATTTATTATGGAAAGGCCCCCCTCCGTTTGACCAATTTTGATGTAATGTTGGCTATCGCATCTTTGGTATATACATACATCAAATACCCAGTTTGATGAAAATCGTTAAAACCGTTTTTGAGTAAATAAAAAAAAAAACACTTGAAAATGATACAAAATTTATTAAGTTAAGTCCCCCCTCCGGTTGTTCAATTTTTATGTAATGTTGGCTATCGCATCTTTGGCACATACATACATCAAATACCCAGTTTGATCAAAATCGTTAAAACCGTTTTTGAGTAAATAAAAAAAAACACGTGAAAATGATACAAAATTTATCAAGGAAAGTCCCCCCTCCGGTTGATCAATTTTGATCAATCTCGGGCATATAAATAGATCAAATACTCAGTTTAATCAAAATCGTTAGAGCCGTTTTTGAGAAAATCGAAAAAAAAATTAAAAAGTTATTAAATAAAGTACCCCCTCCGTTTGACCAATTTTGATGAAATTTTCACTGTCACATCGCGGACATATACATACACCAAATACCCAATTTCACGTCTGTGCGTTTTATAGTTTTTGAGCTAGTCTGTTCACACACACACGCACACACACACACACACACACACACACACACACACACACACACACACACACAGACCATTTCGCGGGACTTGGTTATTTGGACTCAGGGGACCCCAAAACGTGTATTTCCGTTGAAAACCGGAAGTCGAAATTTTTCACGATCGCAATACTTTCCTTACTATATATTTCATATATACATAAGTGAAAGTAGTAATTGAATTCTAATGATTGGGATTATATTAACAAGAACGACTCAAAAATCAGAAAAGTGAAAACTGTTGCCAACCAACCCCGCTCCCCTAATTAATATTTTTCAGAGTAATTAATGAATAGATAGAGTCGACGTTTGTTGATCTTGCAGAGCTTCATAGAGCGAACTGGAAATTCGTAGCCCAAGATATTGGTGGAAGGCTGCTTCAGGTGGCTATTGATTTAAAAATTTTCATTAGTGTCTGTTTCATTTTATTGCATCGCCTAATTTCTTTAAAAGTTTTAGTATAAGGTAATTCAATTTCGATTATTGGGAAGAAGCTAGGTGGTTAGCAACATAGAAATTCCCCATGTTATTAATGTGATGAATTTTTAAGTGATCGATTCCTAAAATATCTATTTCCATGGTTCACGATGAAATCATAGATAATACTAAATTAGTATTCCTGAAAAAATAATCTTAGAGAGAATAAAGAGATTAAAGAGCGCGTTGGCAGCTTGATGAAATGAGGTGTCCATCAAGGTCCCGCGGTGAGCCCTAACTTTTTCTTTTTTTTTTTCTATCTAGTTTTAATTACGAAAGGTGTAAGGTGATATCATTTCAACTGCCTGCTAGCACCTTTTTGAAAATTTCCTAATTACAAGGCGCTCTAATAAAGTTGTCCGAGACGTAAATGGGAGGGGTGATTCAAGTCGTGAGGGTTGCTATTTACTTCCGATAAGGACTGACCGGAAGCGGCCGATGCCTACTTAATATACATAAAGGATGTCCGTCACCAGTATATATTAAATGATAAGTATTTCATAATACATTTCAGCTGTTCTCTGTGGACCTGTCTTCTTTCTCGTTAGTGTCTTCATTACGGTGGACTGTACGGGTGATGGTAATAGGGTTTGTGCGGAAAATTTTCGGGTACAAATACGATGAACTTAAATGTCACTTTTTATTTGGCTTTGATTACGATTCAGTCTAACTTTTCTTTAGGGGTCGAATGAACCATCTTAAAATTAACAGTAGGGGAGAGCGGGGTTGGTTGGCAACAGTTTTCACTGTTTTGATTGTTGAGTCGTTCCTGTTAATATAATCTCAATAGGGCTGATACCACTGTAAACTCCAAGTATTAGAGTACTTTAAAAAAATTTCACCACAAAACATTTAATACTAAGATTATAAAAAATTTAAGAATTCGTCAATCCAGAGTATGCCAATTAACCCCCTATGTGGGGCAGGTTAGCCTAGAAAGTGGGGTCGTTTAGCCATCTCTTTCAAGTACAGCCTGACACATATTATTGTTATTAAAAGTTGCACTATAATGGTATAATAATTATGAATCGGTTTTTAACAGCTTTTAAGGGAAAATAGGATGAAAATGTAAGAAGATAGAAGTTTAGACTGTCGTCACTTTCTGCATAAGAAAAATTGCTCTCATCCTCCTTGCTAGAACCTAGAACTAAAGAGAATTGGTAGTTTCACCTTTGTTTATGTTTATCTTTCCTTTTGGAATTGCTACTGCGTAAACAAAGCCCAGTTGAAGAGAGCCAACTAACCCCACAGGAGAGATCATATGAAAGATGGCTGCCAGGACAGGGGAGAACAATCAAACAAGAAACTGGTTTGTCGAAAGGTTAGGTTTTTCAAAGGAGTTTGTGGCTATGTTAACAGAATCGGAGTCAAATGTTTTGCTATGCCTTTAAACCAAATTTACTGAAAATATAAAAATTTACTTACGTGTTGTAAAATCAATCAATGAAGCGCACTCTTCTCTACACTGTTAGCATCGGATTAAAAACTCAGGACAAGACTCCCGAGGTCGAGCGGGTGACATGGTACAATGGTGGGGCCTTCACAATAGGTGTGACGGAAACTATAAGCCAATGGCCAACCTACCCCCTATGCCAACCAACCCCGCTCTCCCCTATACATTTTTTTTTTAGTGTAAATGTGTAGAAATATATCTCTTGAACTTATACTTTTATCTATATAAATAAAGATAAAATTCTGTTTGTTTATTTGTTCTTTATAGAAATCCATGCCGTTTGTCCTAAATTCTCCAAATTTCGCTCAGTGGTTCTTTCATATCAGGTGCTAACACCTATCCATATTAAAATTGCATAACTTCAGCCAATCTCTGGGTATATTCTTTATTGTTATAAAAATCGCATTGGTTTTTACGAAATCGATCGTTTGAATCGATAAAAGTCTCACTTAATAGATTTTATAGATTTAAAAAATAAAATTCTCCGGGTAACCGGGATATGCAGCTAGTTATTAGTAAATTTCAATTTTTATATTCACAATTCATTGAAAAATGTTTTGATTTAACATTTTGGAACAAATACAACCTTTTAAAAATCCGAACTTTTCTTCATGGATAGAATGAAACAGTTAACTCTTAAAATTAAAATTATAAAAGTTTGACTTTTTATTTTTTTTTATATAAATGGGTATATTTTGAAATTATAATTTTATAGACACATTTCAAAATACATTATAAAATATACATAAAAATCAGAAACTACTCAATCGATCTTTATAAAATTTGGCTCGTTGTGTGTAGTTTCGTCCAACATAAAAGATAGGGTAGTTTTTATCTCGATTATTGGCCTCCATATTACTTTTATTGCAAACTAAAGTCTTATTATACTATAAGTACTACTATAAATTTCCAATAGATGGCGCTGTAAGTCGATTTATTGACACAACACTTCAATTTCTTTCGATATTTAGTGTGGGTAAGCATCTAATAGCCATATTTATTTTTCCGGCTTGGACTAGGAAAATCCGTGTTTTTCCAATGGGCAATTGTGCGTCGGCTTTACACGTGAGAGGAAAACATCGAATTTATTTGTTATAGTAAGACAGGTTAACCAAAACCATTGTGCAGCTATTAGCACTACAATAAATCGAAATTGTGAATTCTAATAATTAAAAAAAATATGCATTATATTTTAATGTAAATTAAAATTATAAAAAGTTATAAATTAACGTTATCTATCTCAATCATAAAATTAAATTTTTATTTTTTGATAAATAGTTAATAACCTGTTTCATGTAGAACCTACTCATGAGATATCTCATATCATCATGTGTTATATTCTAAAGTTAATTAATATGTATTATGGCAAAAGATTAATTCGGTACATTTTTGCTGTCTATTGTGATGGTGCCACTCCTTATTCCAATTACATTCTTTATTAATTCCTTTTAAATTTGTGTTATTTATATTTAATCTCGTCTCTGCTGAAATAATCCAGTAAGTGCTAAATGAATGGATGATTAATACTTACTATAGTCAAATATGAGATGTAAAATTTAACCCTTCTGAATTCTTTATAAAACAATTTAAAATTTGACCTAGTTTGTTTAAAGTTCTAATTTAAATCCCGTTTGTTTTTAGATTAGCTAAAACGTTTTTAACTTTATCAATTAATTTTTATTTGACTGTATTAGAAAGAGTAGAATATAATTAATTATTACATGATAGCTACTACCGTAAAACGATGTAACATTGTGACTAATGGGGTGACTTTGTGACAAGCCTATTTTTCTACAGTTTTTGAATTTCCCTCCTTAAAAAGAATCAGGTTAGGCAATTCAGTTTACTTGTCACTTGTTCAGTTATGTGCTGCAACCTACTGGCCACATATTGTCCTCTATAACTTTTTTCATTCCATTCACCATGGTGCTTTATTTCATATATGTTTGATTGTTTTCATTTAGCTGAAACTTTGAAATAAAGCACTATGGTAAATGGGATGAAAGGAGTTATATGTGGCCAGTAGGTTGCAGCAAATTGCTGACCAACTGACAAGTATACTGAATTGCCTAACCTGATTATTTTTAAGGAGAGAAATTCAAAAACTGTAGAAAAACAGGTTTGTCACAAAGTCACCCCATTAGTCACAATGTCACCTCATTTTATGGTATATATATATATATATATATATATATATATATATGAATTATGATATCATTTTCGTTTCTATAATCATAACTACCACTCGTATTTATTTGATTGCAATGAACGGCTTGATAATTACCCCTTGACAGGTAACAAAACTAGTTACAGGTCCTAAAGGTGTTCCTTAACAACAGGTGCAAACTAGGCCATTAGTACAGGCCCTACAAATATAGACGATAGAATATGTCATGTAAGGAGTACTATCTTAGTATTATATCCGATATGTCATGTAAGAAGTACTATCTTACTATTACTATTATACCCCTACGTCATGCAGGTACAATCTATTATAGACTATATATGATAATACAACTGGTATCGGAGTCTATGTAATTACTCCTTGGGATGTCTGTTTCCTCGACTAATGCAGTATGTATAATTAATTAAGGACAAACGGAACTTTTTGTAAATGTAAAGAGAAATTAGGGACGGACATATTGTGATGTCTTCACGATATTAATCTTTTAAAGATATGTTATATATTATCTCGTTACTTTTATCCGGTATTTTTTTTTTTTTTTGTCAATTAGTCTAAAAGATTCCGAAGATGTTTGTTTTATAAATTCAACCATTTTAATTGTTAATGGCGCATTTAATCGAGTTTCATTAATTTTTTTTCTCAGTAGGGGAGACCGAGGGGGCTTGATGAAACAGAGGTGAGTTGAAACAGTAGCGATTTCTCGGAACTTAAAATCGCTAGCGATTTGGCAACTTCGCTTATAAATCACTTTCCTACGCCCGCTTAAATGTCAGTTCGCGTCAGTGGCGTAAGTCGCGCGGTTACAGAGTTCTGCGTGCCAAGTGACAAAAATCGTGAAATTCGTGGGTTTTTAACGTTCTTTTATGATGCCTATATTTTCATAAGGGTTTTTGTATTTTGGCTTAAGTTATATATGTTTCGAAAGCTCATTAACTAAAGATTTATTATGTATGTTTGGTATAGTTGATTTCTGTGTAGTTGCTTCTTGATTGTGGATTGATTAACAATTGGGAGGTTTTTTCGTACAGAGGAGATTTGAAACAGGCTGTTTCAACTCACTTCGTTTTGCCCGACGAGGACAAAAACAAGTGAGTGGCGTGACTTCCGCAGAGAGGGGAACATCGGTTACTATAGCACCTATTCTGCAGAAGAAGAAGAATCCTTTTGCCTTTGTTTTAGAGCTATTTTCAAAAAGCGGAGCCAAATAAAAATGGGTGCAATGTCTGGAATACAACAACGGGGCTCAAGAAACTTGCACTGGTGGGGAACTTTATGTCTGCCACTACTGCTTGTCAGATTGACCCTTTTTATTATCATAATATTTTTATTTTTGACATTTGTGAGATTATTGTAACATAAATATTGATCAAAACTGATTTTATTACTTAAGAAACTGCTGAAAGTTATTAATTATTTTATTTCAAAGTATCCACAGAGTATCCACCTAGACTCAGTAGCCCTGATGAAGATCCACAAGTTGGATCGAAACGTTGGCTTACCATAATAAATATCATTGTAACTGAAAATCATGACCATCATTTAACCTATTTTATTTCAAAGATTTAAAATGTAAAACAATTTGTTTATGTTACTGTTATTTTAATTAATGTTACGAATAGGACGTTATAGTTCTTTTAACTACTTTACGATTTGATTATTTGAAATTTATCTATTAGTAACTGTAGTTACTTATTTAACTGATATATCTTCACAAAATATCAAGTTTGCTTCGTACTTCAAAAGTTTAATTTTAATAAATAACCCTAAATTATATCATCATTTTTATTTTACAGACCTCAATAGTTCTCAAAAATCACATGTTTCAACTCTCCTCGACCCCTGTTTCATCTCACCTCGGTATGAGGGGAGTTGAAACATGTTGACTTGTTACGGTTAAGTGGGTTTTTGACCACAATATTTAACGCTTACAATTTCTTTATGTTTGCCATTCGCAAGTGTAAAGAATGCCCTGTCGATTGGTACTAATATCATACGATTTCTGTCAATAGGATTTGGGGTATGACAAAAAAAATGTGAAAATTGTTTCAACTCCCCTCGGTCTCCCCTACTACATATTATACAAAAGATTGCAACAACAGTTTATTTTTGTTAAAAATGTTGCTTGGCGCTTTTTTGCCCCGACCCCTTCATAGATTCATTACTATGCAACTTAAACTCAACTAGCATAGTATTATACCATGCGAAATACCAATACAGAAGTATGGGGAGATCAATATCAATGTTCAAGATTAGTTCTGAAGAGGTAAATTTGGCATCGAAAGAAAATTAAGTTGGTACTTGGAATCGAAGAGAACAACATCGTTCCTTGCCCAGTTGGTCATACCCTAGATTCATCATTGTGTTTAGAAATATTTGGCATACTAAATACTACTAATACTTTTTTTACTTTCACTTACCTATATATGAAATATATAGTAAGTGGAAGTATTGCGATCGTGAAAATTTTCGACTTCCGGTTTTCAACGGAAATACACGTTTTGGGGTCCCCTGAGTCAAAATAACCAAGTCCCGCGAAATGGTCTGTGTGTGTGTGTGTGTGTGTGTGTGTGTTTGTGTGTGTGTGTGTGTGTGTGTGTGTGTGTGTGTGTGTGTGTGTGTGTGTGAACAGACTAGCTCAAAAACTATAAACCGTGCGAACCTGAAATTGGGTATTTAGAGTATGTATATGCCCGCGATGTGACAGCAAAAATTTCATCAAATTTGTTCAAAGAGAGGGGGTACTTTATTTAATAACTTTTTAAGTTTTTTTCGATTTTCTCAAAAACGGCTCTAACGATTTTGATTAAACTGAGTATTTGATCTATTGATATGCCCGAGATATGACTGTAAAAATTTCATCAAAATTGATCAACCGGAGGGGGGACTTTACTTAATAAATTTTGTATCATTTTCACGTGTTTTTTTTATTTACTCAATAACGGTTTTAACGATTTTGATCAAACTTGGTATTTGATGTATTTATATGCCCGAGATATGACTGTAAATATTTCATCAAAATTGATCAACAGGAGAGGGGACTTTACTTAATAAATTTTGTCCAATTTTTACCTTTTTGATCGATTATCTCAAAAACGGCTTTAACGATTTTTATCAAATTCGTTATGTTTAATGAAAATTAGTTGTTATTTAATATCAGGTAAGCTTTATCATTATTAAAATGTTCTGAGGGGGCTTAAATGGGGAAGGGGCTTTTTTTGTTTTTCTATAAAGTACCTTTGTTTTAGTTTATATTGAGAAATTAACTGTCTCTCATCACGCTTAAAAATAAGAAATGGCTAAATATGATATATGAAGAAAATCAAGTAAACATATACTGGAGAAAAAAAGAAAAATATTCCGTAAACTCATAAAACACCTTGAGCTCACGCATGCGCCGTATGCCTTTAATGACAAACCAATGCGTTATAATTAAACTGTTCTGTTCATTTGAGAAGTGGCAATTAACAAAACGCATTAATTTCTAATCTAAGTAAGTTGGTAAGTGAAAGTTGTGTGTTGCGCGCACGCACCAGATTTTATATTTATATGAATCGTGTCGGAAAGTTTCCTGAATCTGTATAATGAGCCGCTTCCTTTCTTTTCGAGTGTGAGAAATCATGGTTCCATGACTAGGATTTCTGAAGCGTTATCCCTCACCTCAATACGATCTGGAGGAAGGTGGTTAGTTAAAGACACCCCGCAGTGAGGGAAATGGATGAAAGGGATATGCTATAACCAGGATGGGCTCTTTTCCAATGGTTAGGCACAATATCCTTTTAGTATTTTTTTACTACTTATTACAAAAGTTTTATACAAGATTTTTTTTTTTTTTTTCCAAATGTTTCTAAAGCAGACCCAACATAGTCGTCTCCCCTTAGATGGTTTCTTGTCAGTGAGTTGCGAGTCATGTTTATATTGCCAAATGTAAAGGTCCCTATTTTTTACCTCAAAACACAAAAAGGTAAGCGGATAGATTAATATGACGCTTTTACAGAACCTTCCTGTTTAGTCGGATAGCGGTCCTATCCACTTTATATATATCCAATTGAAAAAATGTAATAAATATAAGTAAAAATAAATCACGAAAATATGACAATTACTAACAGCATTACTGCTTATTTTATCTTTGATAATTTTTTTCTCCCTTCTATCTTTTAAATATGGTCGTTAACTTAAAAGTCTAAAAGTAGCCGATGGATTTACTCAAAATGAAATATTTTATTCACCCAACACTCTTAAATTATGCCAAATTTAATGAATTTTTACGAATTACGAGTTTTTCTTCACTGTTAAATAAGCACGAAAATGACTATTTTCAAAAATTCCTAGCTACCAATGTACTCAAATATACAGATTGAAATTTCTTTCAGTAGGTTTATGTTGCATGTAAGCATAACATGTAAAAAAAATAGATTTTTATTAACTGGCCCACCAGAGATATTAGAGCCTAAATTAAAAAAAAAATGAAAAAAAATCTGAACTTTAAAAATTCATAAAAAAAATAATGTAAAGAATATACGGGTTAAGAGTACTTTTAATGAAAGCTACTTAGTTAGGTTTATTATCATGCCAAAAATCAGCTTTGGCGTACATGCCCTTATAACCAAAACTTACCCTCAAAAACGGTGTTTTGAGAATTTAAAGCAGTTGTTTTCAATAGCACTTTTAGACTGCAAAATATTCTAATAATAAAGAGAACACGAAATATAGAACAGACTTTGAGGAAAACAATTGTGTTTGAATTATTAGTCTTTGACTTACCAGTCTTGAGAAAATGAGTTTTCTGTGAGAGATTAAAAACTCAAAAATCGGCCTGAAAGGTGAAACAAAAATGGCTGCCATTTTGAAACGGTTGATCTTAAAAATGTTTAAAAAATTGATTTGAACTACTGATCCCATACGTAATTGGTGGTAAAATTATATTTTTTTTCTAAAATGATCGAGCAACCACTTTGGACCACTTGATATGGAAAGACCCTTCTATGACTTATAGCAATCCCGTAGGATTTTAGTTAAGGTAGAACGTTTTTGTCTTTAAAGAGAATTTTGATTTGACTGTACTAAAAAGATTAGGATATAATTACTCCACCTCAATATATACATATCTATTGAGTCAAAGCAACGCGTGCCTGGTCTGTTTAGTCTTTACATATACAGTTTTAAAAATATCAATGAAATGTTACAAACTTTTCCTGTTAGAAAGTAATTTAAAGAAGGGTATTGTGTAATAAAAATTCAGCAACAATGCATATATTGTTTATAACTGTTTAGAAGCTATTTTTCTCCTCAGAGACAGATTGGAATATCATTCCATAAAGATTTTATCATTTTCCAGTAAAAACTGCTTCTTCCGTAACTTGCCCCCCTCCGTTTGATAAATTTTCATAAAATTTTTGCGGGGCCTATACATACATCAAAAATCTAGTTTGATAAAATCGTTAAAACTGATTTTGAGAAAATCGAAAAAAAACAACAACGTAAAGATGGGAAAAAAGTTATGAAATAAAGTGCCCCTCCTTTTTATCAATATTCAAGAAATTTTTGCTATAATATCGGGGGTATATACATACATCAAATACCCAGTTTGATCAAAATCGTTAAAGCCGTTGTTAAGTAAATAAAAAAAACACATGAAAATGAGACAAAATTTATTAAGGGGGGCCCTTTACTTAATAAATTTATCTCATTTTCACGTGTATTTTTTATTTACTCATAAACGGTTTTAACTATTTTGATCAAACTGGGTATTTGATGTATGTATATGCCCCCGATATTACATCAAAAATGTCTTGAAAATTGATCAAAAGGAGGGGTACTTTATTTCATAACTTTTTTCCCATCTTTACGATTTTTTTTCGATTTTCTAAAAATCTGGTTTTGAGTAAATAAAAAAAAACACGTTAAAATGAGACAAAATTTATTAAGTAAAGGGCCCCCTCCAATTGATCAATTTTGACTGTCACATACATACATCAAATATCGAGTTCATTCAAAATCGTTAGAGGCGGTTTTGAGAAAATTGAAAAAAAAAACGTAAAAATTAGACAAAATTCCTTAAATAAGGGTACCACCTCCGTTTGACAGCAAAAATTTTGATGAAAGTTTTGCTGTCACATCGTGGTCATATGCATGAACCAAATACCCAATGTCTGTCAGGTTTGTACGGTTTATAGTTTTTGAGCTAATCTGTTCACACGCATACACACAGACATAGACCATTTCGCGGGACTAGGTTATTTGAACTCAGGGGACCCCCTTACGTGTATTTCCGTTGAAAACCGGAAGCCGAAATTTTTCACGATCGCAATACATAACCCAGCTGGCGCTATGCCGGTGTTTTGGTTATTATTAGGCAATGGGAATTTTCAATGACTTTATGAGTTCAAGTTATTCTACCTGCTATTCAACCCCTACAATAAAAGGGTAAAAGTGGATCTCAGTTGTTAAAGTTACGGTGAATAGCGAGCATTGAAGTGCAAAATGTCTGCTGCCGTCCGTAGTACATCTAGTGCCCACTGGTGTAATAGAATTTTTCAAAAAAAATTAAGTAGGAATTAGAGTTCGCCAAGAGGTAGGTGTAAACAATGTAAATCACGAAAATTACATCTACGAAAACATGTGAAAAGTATTCAGCGTTTGTGTGCGGCAAACATTCCAAAATAATGTGTGAAGATTGCTTGAATGCCATTGAAGGTGTTAGCGAAGGCAGTTCGTAATACATTTTGTATATAATACATTATGCAGAATATATAATCTGTAGTGTAATAAAAATATGTTATATTTGCTCATAGTAGTAATATAGTATTTTGATACTAGAAAATTTTATTAGTAATAGGAATAATACATAACATATTATGTTGTTTCCAATTGATGTCATATCTCATTTGAATTCAATCATATTTTTTTAAAATTAGATTATTTGCGGTCTGCGTTGCTGCGCACCACGGATTCGCTGATTGTCACCGATCGATCACTGACAGGTGCGAATCAATGTATGAAGAGAAAAAAAATTAATAAAGATTATTTTTAATTATTTTTTTTTGTTAAAAATTAAAATATGACCGCGTTTGGATACGAAATATTGATTTAGTTAATTGTAAATCATAATCAAATATTGTTTATAAATTTTTAATCTTATTATAAATAAATACATATAATTTTTTTGTTAATTTATACTTTTTTTACCTATAAATGAACAATAATACCAATAAACTGTTTATTTAACAAAATAAAGACACAAAATAAAAGTTCATAATATAAATAAACATATAGGCATGGACAATGTCCGTCTGCCGGGTTGACCACCCTTTTTAATATTCTTATTGCTTTTAAAACCGCATTCAAACGAAATACAGAATTGTACATATTAACCAAACATTAAATAAATGATAATTTATCCTTTGAGGTATAATGCTAATTAATATAAATAATATATTTTGTTTTAAATTTTTTACTGTGTATTAAATTCCTTAATTAAAATTTGTCTATATTTAACAGCTTCTATGGTAAACCAATGTTTCCAGTTCTTTCCATTTAGATATTCAACAACATTATCCTTATCAAGAATGCTTTGTCCGAACCACTTAATCCTAAACTCCATCAAAATAGGACATATAGCTAGGAAATGGTACAAGTCCTCATTTAGCCCCAGGTCACATAATGTGCATTTATGCATTTATAAATGAACAATCTTATAATTATAGTAAATAAAATCATCATTAAGAGTCACTTGGAAAGTGAAAAAGAACAAAAGTTGTATGCCGTCCAAAATACGGCTAGCGCCCAGTGGTACAAAAGTCTTAGCGTCCAGCGGAAGGTTAACTTTACTATATATTGGTAAGTGAAAGTAAAAAACATAAAAAACAATAACCTTATACCTAATAAATAAACAAATAGATATGTAAATAAATAAACAATTAATGCTATCAATTAAATTTCAATTCAGTTACATGAGACAACGAGACAGGTCTCTAACCAAGACGTCAGTTAGGAAACGCCTTGATAAATCGGTGGTCCGTGTACAGAAAGGAGTCGCTGCCTTTAAGATGAGGGGCGATAGAGATTTCTTCTCGGGAATTAATCTCAACGTCATCCTACCGAGATCCCCTTTCGAGAAACTAATCTCGGAGGCGGAAGATGTTGGTATTACCAAAGAAGCGGCTGAACCTGAAAGCATGGAAAGATCTCCATTTATTAAGATGAGGGCGAGCAGGGGGCTACTGGTGTTGGTAGCGCGCCCCCCCCCTCCCCCCCGCTGCTTCCACAATAATCGAGGATCTATGGGCCCCCGTTACTTATCCTGGCAGCCGATTTGTTCTTATCGTCCTGGGAACTCCTGAGGGAGCCCATGCGCCATTTATCGGCTGTCGGCATTCCTCAGGAGCGGCCTAATCGTCCAGCGCCTCCGGCAGTGCTGCCAACTGTCGCTACTGTTCGAGATCACTGCGCCCTTGATCTGACACTTGATGATGAAAAAAAGAAAAAAGAAAAAAAAAAAGATTAATAAGATTGCCTAGCCCGCCTAATCTGAAAGAGTTATAACCTGGAGGCTTTAAGTTTTGTGAAGATCGCTACGGATCAGAGGGAACTATTTAATTGTAAGTCTTCGATAAAATAAATTAAAAAGGAAGCAACTTGTTTTTAATTAACACCTTAGGTGCGGCATCGGTCCCCGGTGTCAGATGTCTTACATTCCCATCTTAAAAGCCGATTATCACATCAAAATGTCCGAAAGGCCGAACACCTCAAAGACTCAATTTAGTCGATTTTTAGAGAGAATATTGCATTTTAGTGCAGCAAAAGTTGTTAACAGATGAAGTTCTGTTGTGTGATGATCCACACATATAATTATTAGTTCACGTATAATATAAATATTCTGTAAGTAGATATTAATGAGAGTCATATTATTTGTCAAAACTTTCAGGCTTCGCATTGAAAACTTGGAACAATTAAGCACAACGGATGTAAGACAAAAATGGGGAAAATTAAAAAAGAAAAACAAATATGACACTATGGTCCCAATTTTATTTGCATAAAACTAACATTTTGGAATAATAAAATGTCAAATACTAATATTTACCTGGATCAATATAGTCACTTTCTTTAAGATGAAGACTACATATCGTCATATGTTTCGAAACAGGCTTATCTATTCTTAATTTTACAATACACTCTTTAAGAAGCTTTATTTTTGTTGGAAATAAATGGAATCAGACGTCTTTTGATTTTTTAATTGAGTGACCGAGCAATACCTAATGGACATTTTTCAAATGATTTTTTGCTCAATCTGGTTTTAATTATGGAAAAATAAATTAGAAACGCCAAAAAACCCTATGAATCCCAGGTAATGGCCCGGCTTTTATCCCCGTTTCTCTAGTTCCTGAAAAGAAGCAGCACCGTCGCTTGCGCCAGCCTATAGACATCTTGTGCCCTACCCCGGCCACTAAAACCTTACTCCTTTGAAATCAAGGCCTGTATATGTATTAATTTTGTATGTTTCTCCGTATGTGTATATGTATATATTATTCACCAATTATAATATTCTTCCACTGCGTAATTCTGTTTGTTTTTGCATGTCTCAATTATTAAAGATAATTAAGATCCACGGGCCTTAACGGGCTTTAACGGACCTCTTTACTAACCCATATTAATTTAAATAAACAAGGGACATCGCAGTTGCTTTTTAGAATCGGACTCCGGGGTCCTATACAGGCCATTAGTAATAAAACAAGACTACTGGACGGCATCACACTTCCGCGTCCGATAATATTGCAAAGAATATCTTTATGGTTATCTTTATTACTTCTTACTAAGTCAGTAATTATAAATAAAACATTGATATTCGCTATATTTATTTTATATAAATTCATTTATTTAAAAAGTTTTTTTTTTTATCATAGAATAAGTGGTTTTAAAGCAGTAAAAGACTCCTAAAAGTTGTTTTTACATTGCAAAAATTCTCAATGTGGATTTTAATTCAAAATTCCAGGAGTTTAACGCTATTTTCGATAAAGTATGGCGTAAATCATGTATCGACCCCGGGGGCATGTCCTGCTCCTCTTATGTCTAATCCTTACCAAGAGATAATGCTCTTGAGAAGCTCATTTAATTCACTTTTCCGTAAAAAATATAACACTTTCGTCCGAGCATTCCCATCGGACCCCGACGCCCGATATCGTCTGTGGCTCATCCCAGCAGTCGGACCCCGGGGACCGATACCGTCCAATTCAGGATACCCCTAAAATACGCCGCCGCATCCAACGTGTTAAAGACATTTGGGGCAGGGGTCGAAAAGGTCACTGACCTTTTTAATTAAGTTTCATTTTAAAAGTATTTGACAAACTTATTACGAAAAAGTTTGCTCAATAAAAGTTTTCAAATGACTTTATGATAAAAATTTTTCTTCGAATAGTTTAAAGTTCACCTAAACCCTTTGAGCAATTAAAATTAAAGTCGCCCTGGATTGTGATCATAAAAGTTTTTACCATAGGAAAAGAGATTGTTTACTTATACTGTTTATTTTGTTGAATAATCCTATGATAGGATTAGTTGAAGGTATATTTATTCCTATCCTATTATTTCATTCTTCTCGAATCAAAACAAATCTAGTATCCATTCTTTATCTCATCTCCCCGGACCGTGTCATTTTAATTTCAGTTACGGTAACTTGAGAGTAAACGGTTCACAAATTACGAAGATGCGCAAAAAAGACCGAGTGATTCGGAGTTTTTTCAAATACAAAGGTCTCAACAACTGTTGTGAAAGAATTAATTAATGGTAATTTTTTAACGAATTTGAAAAACCATTTATTTAGGTTCTATAAAAGTGTTTTTGAGGAATTATATGATTGTAATAGTGAATAAAAGTATAGCAAGAACAAATTAAAACCCATATCAGTAAAAATAAGCAAAGAAATGTTATTAGATACCTTTGTAAAATGGGGGCTACTTTGAAATGTTCAACCTTGGCAGCCCCCTTTCCCCCAGCGGTTTACCAATAACATCCCAAAAAACTTGTCTTAATTTTTACCATGAAGAAGCACGTTTTCGACCAAAAACTATTCTATAAATTTTCAAACTAGATTAAATCCATTAACATTTGAGACCAAAACTGACTCAGTAGATTAAATAGCTTCTGACATACAGCTTTAAGTATTTAATAGGCCGTCATTTTGTATTCTATCGGCTTTATTATGGAAAGATTTACTATATTATTTATTATTTATAAATAATAATATGAATTTTTATTAATATCAGCCTGTTATTTGAAGATTATTTCAACTTTTAGGGCTGTACTAGTCAAGGGGGTATGGTCTAACATCCCACGGGGACCAGCCGCACTAGGAAGGAGGGGGCCATGATTCGATCGAATAGCTTAACTAATACACCTGTTTTACTACTCTTGTAAACCAGCTCACTTATTAAATATTCATTTAATTGAGTTAAATTACTGTTATTTTATAAGCTTTCATTGATATTATTGCAAAACTAGACATATTACACACTTACGAGTGTAATATGTCTTATTACACTTCGTATATGTATTATATAAAGACACGTAAATAAGTTTCGGTTTCGGCCCGAAACTAGGTCTATGACCGAAATTCGGTTTCGTTTTCGGATTAAATTTTGGTTTCGGACGGACACTATTATACCATTTCCAACTCTATTTGAACGTTTTCCAAGTCAACTGTAACCCTTTCCAATTGAAACGTAACCCTCTCCAAATCAAATGCAACCCCTTCCAATTCAATCGTCACCCAATCTATTTCAATTGTAACCACTTCCATTTCAAATGTCACCCTTGAAAAATTCTAGTGAAGATGGTAACATTTTCGGATTTCTCCGGACGGTGTTTTTGAAAAAAATATTCATTTTGTATTTCAGTAGGGGGGGGGGGCTAGAAAAAAGTTAGAATTTCTTTCACACGGGGGTACAATTATATGTTATCCAGGACGATATTATTGAAAAAAAATATTCATTTTGTATTTCAGTGGTGGGGGGGGGGGGGGGGGGGCACACTATAAAAAAGTTAGAATTTCGGATTTCTTTCAAACGGGGATACAATTTTATGTTATCGGGGACGATATTTTTGAAAAATATGTATAAAAGTGCGCCCCCTCCCACTAAAATGCAAATTGAATATTTTTTTAAAAAACTTTTCTCGATAAAATAATATTGGACCCATGTGTGAAGGAAATCCGAAAATTTAACTTATTATAGTGAGCTCCCCCCCCCCGTGAAATACAAAATGAATATTTTTTTCATAAACACCGTCCCCGATATCATAAAATTGGACCATCGAGTGAAAGAAATCCGAAATTAAACTTTTTTCGAGTGCCCCCCCCCCCCCGCTACTAGATTAACAAATGAATATTTATTTCAAAAACACCGTCCCTGATAACAGAAAATTGGTGCCCCGTGTGAAAGAAATCCAAAATTCAAACCATTTTCGACTGCGCCCCCCCCCCCCTCCGCCACGAAAATACAATATGAATTTTTTTCAAAAACACCGTACCCAATAACATGAAATTGGACTCCGTGTGAAAGAAATCCAAAATTCAAACTATTTTCGAGTGCCCCCCCCCCCCCTCCGCCACTAAAATACAAAATGAATATTTTTTTCAAAAACACCGTCCCCGATAACATAAAATTGGACTCCCGTATGAATGAAATCCAAAAATGTTACCATCTTTACCAAAATTTTTCAAGGGTGACAATTGAAATAGATTGAGTGACGATTGAATGGGAAGGGGTTGCATTTGATTTGGAAAGGGTTACGTTTGAATTGGAAAGGATTTCTTGTGACTTGGATAGGGTTACAGTTGACTTGGAAAAGGTTACACTTGACTTGGAAAGGATTTCTTGTGACTTGGAAAGGATAACACTTGACTTGGAAAAGATTCAAATAGACTTGGAAATGATATATATGGAGTTAAATCTACTATTGCAACACCAAAGTGGGCTCAAATAATTTTTATATACAATAGTAGAGATGAGAGATGGCCAACTGTTCTTCAATTACGATAGGTTAAATGATGGTCAGGATTTTCAGTTTACAATGATTTTATTATGGTAAGCCAACGTTTCGATCCAACTTGTGGATCTTCATCAGGGCTAAAAGAAAACAAATATATGAGTATCTATGCTAGAGGGTGACAATAAATGGATACATTACAGAACTGATAATAATATAAAAGATGGTGTATACATAAATATTAAAATAAGAGGCTGGTTAAAAAGATAAAATAGACTCTGATATTTAGCTACTGAGTCCAGGTGGGTACTAAGACTAAAGGTAAAAATAAGGTGAGAGGTAGTTGTAGAGGGTTAGTTTGCCGACTTCAAAGGTTTATGACGGGGAAATCCAACGCTTTTGAAGTGAAGGCACATGACAACAGAGTGAACAAAAATATTTAAAACTAACAAAGTAGATGGTACTGTATACAAATAGTTGTGTCTGGACTCAATAATAACATAAAAATGAGATAATACATAATGTAAAAATGCATAAAAATTTGGAAAATATACAGAAAGAAGCATACAATACAAAAAAATAATAATAGTACAAGAGGTACAGAGATAATTGCAGGTACCTATGAAATCAAAACTAGGATTTGAGGATGCGGAAGATGTTAAAATAAGTGGATGGAATTGTATCTTTATCTGTTTTGTGATTAACCGGGTTATTTGTTTCTAGATGGATGAAAATGGATTCTGAGATATTCACCTGGACTCAGTAGGTAAATATCAGATTCTATTTTATCTTGTTAACCAGCCTCTTATTTTAATATTCCTGTATACACCATCTTTTATATTATTATCAGTTCTGTAATGTATCCATTTATTGTCACCCTCTAGCATAGATACTCATATATTTGTTTTCTTTTAGCCCTGATGAAGATCCACAAGTTGGATCGAAACGTTGGCTTACCATAATAAAATCAATGTAAACTGAAAATCCTGACCATCATTTAACCTATCGTAATTTTTATATACGTTTAATTATTAGAAACAAAAATTGATTTTACAAAACAGTGACGAAAAGTAGAAATATGTATCAATGTTCAAGATAAAACTAAACCCAGAAAGGCCTAGATCGTTCCAAAACACGTGATCACCTAACAATATATGACTGTGACCGATCTACGTAATTCTAGAACTTTTTCAATGGTACAGAAATAATCAGATGTTCTTGTTTCACGTCACAATATTTTAAAGAAAAACTTGTGTTCGTAAATTTTTATTCGTTTTTATCTCAATATTCCTTATTCGCTCCAATCGCATTACTATTCGGTGAGGTAATGTAATTGAAAACATCTGATTACCTCCGACAATAAAAAACTACGATAGCAGCTTCATTAATTAAGTCATTAAAACGCTGCCAGTTTCGCTACGGTACTGTATTTAGTTTTTCCAGTATTTAACTCGCTACTTAATTTCTGCACACTATCAATTAACAACTTCCTTCTCTAATTTTTATTCTTTTTTAAATAATTGTTTCCTGCACATGATACACGATCTGTACCACTACTTCTTATCGAAATTACCCGCGATGAAGCACAGGCTACTTATTAAGATGCAGAAATTTTCTCACTTTCTCTTGAAAAATCTGTAGTTTAAATATTGATAATTGCCTAGACCCCGCTAGGTTGCGTTGAACAAACTGGAGCCCAAGCCCAGTTTCCGGCCGGATCTTATTTCTATTAAATGGACAATTATCACGAAATGTCTCCTAGGAAATCGGACTTTCGAGAGTGATTAGCGCAAGAGAGCAGCTTTCGAACAGGACTCGAATCCGTCCCCTCGGCATTTAGTCCCGGACCCAATTAGTTGAGAAATTAGTGACACGCGAGCGGAAACGATTTGCTCCGAAATTGGCAGCCCAGGATTGGCTCAGATTGATTTCATTCCGGTCTGGCGAGTTGCCCAATTCTTAGTTAATTCTCTTTTGGAATATAGGTTTGAAGAAAAGAAAATTTTGGGTCTAGTTTTGTTTTGCGGGAGCGAGGTAGCCCATTGTCATGGCATGGTAGGTTACCATACTCAAGCTCCCGATTTCGAATCTGGGTTAGCAGGGTTTCTCTAATATTCTAACAGTTCGTCTCGAACGCCGAGAGACCCTCCTGGGACAAACCCAGCATCTACAATTGGGTACCTTTAATTGAAAAATTAAAGGGGTAAAACCTAGCGGTTGAGCGCGATCACTGTCAAATGACCTCTTTGCACGACCGCTCACAAAGAAACAGCACTGTGGTATTTTTTACTTTACCCACACTAGTTACTTATTTCTAAAAGAGTGAGTTATCTTAATATTAAATTAGAACAGATGATGAAAGTAATGTATTTAAAAAATCTGGTGCGATGCGCGCAACACACCACTTTCACTTTCCAACTTACTTAGATTAGAAATTAAAAATGAATAATTTAATCAAAATCATTAAAGCCATTTTTTAAATATTTGAAAAAAAATGTAAAAATTGGAAAAAAGTTATGAAATAAAGTACCACCTCCGTTTCTCTAATTTTGATGAAATTTCGGCTGTCTCGGGCATATACATACACCAAATACCCAGTTTCATAAAAATCATTAAAGCCGCTTTTGAGTAAATATAAAAAACACGTGAAAATGAGACAAAATTTATTAAGTAAAGTGCCCCATCCAATTGATCAATTTTGATAAAATTTTGACTGCCATATCGCGGGCACATACACACATCAAATGTCGAGTTTAATCAAAATCGTTAGAGCCGTTTTTGAGAAAATCCCCCAAAAAACCTAAAAATTAGACAAAATTCTTTAAATAAAGTATCCCCTCCGTTTGGCCAATTTTAATGAAATTTTTGCTGTCACATCAAGGGCATATTTATACACCAAATACCCTATTTGAGGTTCGTACGATTTATAGTTTTTGAGCTAGTCTGCTCACACACACCATTTCGCGGGACTTGGTTCTTTGGTCTCAGGGGACCCCAAAACGTGTATTTCCGTTACTTGCTTTTTTCCTTCCTCATATAATTTTCTTGATGATCCGAACATCATCCCACGTAAATCATTGCCTACACTTACAGAGTTTAATACTCGTTTTAATCGTCCGTTTTTAGAATTTAATAAATACCTATAACTCCAATTTCTTGGCGAACCTTAGTTGGACGTCATCGTTCCACTATTTTTCGCTCGACAGCTTCGTAAAGCAATATATTTTTAAGCAATACTCTTTCTTTCTCCTTCATCTTAATTTTTTGTGCAAGCATTCCGACAACGGCAATCGTTGTTTTCGAAAAAAAAAATTCAGGTACAATAATCCCGTTTTGAGTACAATATCTTTTTCCTGAATTCCGTTCAATCTTTTGCACTTTTTGGATGTCTGATTCATCAATCTTTTCTCCATTGTTTTTCTTATCTTCATCCTCTGAAGACGATTAATCAATATATATATTAAAGCAAAGTGTACAATGTGCGTGCCGAAAAGGCTCAGAAACGACTCCACATACGATTAAGAGATTTATGTCAGCGTGTAACTGTATGTCCCATAACGGAGAAGGTTTCCGTTTTTCTTTTAAGGCTGTGAAATTGAAGAGAAAAGGACTGGAATTTTAAGCCTCTCGCAACATATAATTAGCCTACCTGAGAATGACATACGAGTTTATGAATGAAAAATTTAGTTCGAGCTCCAGGTTACCAGGTAGCGCTAGGGTGTGTTTCACTCAATGTTTATTGTTCATTCATTCCGTTATATTTGTAAAGATTATATATTTTGTCAGCTGTTCTTTTTAAATTACTTAAAAATCAAGCGAAAATAATTAGTTTCACCTTTTCTTTTAAAATAAATTAATGATTTTACATATCTGCAATCAATTGGAAAACCGACTGGATACTTTACAAAATTAACTATCTCATAAGAAGATTAATTGATAAACACATTACATTTAATCAATATCTAACATATACTTAAGTAAATTTAATGCAATATGAGTGAGCGAATAAAAACAGATATAAAACAAAAAAGAAGAGCTAAATAGACTGATTATAAACCGAAAATAACAAGTTTGAAGTGTTCTTATTGTATGTAGTTATGAAAAATGGTTTTATTACTATGTATGATGAGCATTCCAGTTTACAAAATGATGAATTGACTCCAATAATACAATTTTTCAATAAGATTTTATCACCGCTCATAGTTCAGGATAAAAAGAAATATGATGAAAAAATTGTGCCCTCATGATATTTTGGTTTTCACTTACAATTAGTAACAGTAGTAAGATTGGAGAAGTGCAGAGTTCGGCCTAATTAGCGTGGGGGGGGGGATATTAAGGGAGGCTGAACTGGAAGAAAGGTCTTACAAAAAAAGTTTCTATGAATCTTCGGTATTTTCTAAACTTCTGGATCTAATGGGACCATCACAGTAGTCGGCGCTTAAGTTGTACTCCAAATATAGTTTTTTTAACTAATAATCTAATAACTTATTATCTGCTGACTGCTTGGAATGGGCTTATAGGATTCATAATCACAGAAATGAATTGTTCATCCACCGTTTTCAACACCCTATAAAGTATATAGGGTTCCTTATTTGGACGGACACTGCAGATCTCGAATCTTAATATTGATACAATGTTAAAATTTTCAAGAAAGTGCTAATTTTGTTCGATATTTTCTTTAATTTTAAAGTTTTTCTGTTATTAAAACTGTCACACATCTACCGGAGCGAAGCCGGGCTCCCTAGCTAGTTTTCTATAATTCTATTTCTTTTTCGATTTTTTTTTTTTTTTTTTAAATCATTACTTACTATTTCTACTTCACTATCTGAACTAAATTGGCTTGTTATGTTCTTCCCCGTGGGTGAAATAATTTCTAAAATTTAATATTAAATTTTAAGTTTTATATTAATTGAACGCACTGGTTATACAACTAACACAATTGTCCAAAAACTTAGGTTAACTTGTAAATACTAATTAATTAAAATTACCTTCATCACTACTTTCCGACGTTATCAATTGTAAATACTTTGATTTAAGTATAAATGGAGTAAGGCCACTTTTAAACTACACGGTTCGATTATTGAACCAACTCTGAAAACTTATGTGTTAAGAATAATCGTTTTTCCTCGAATTATAAGCAACCTGAAATGTTTTCTGATAAATAACGTAAAAGTTTTTAAGTTTGCATTTACCCATGATAACCGGAAAAAATTGAAAAATGGAGTTAGGCCACTTTTAAAATAAACGGCTCATCTAATAAATATTTTTGTAATTTTTTAACTATACCGAAAGACTACTTGATTTTCGAAGCAGGTCGCGGTGGGACCACTAATGACTCCAAGGTGGACACCGTTGGCTGTTAACTAGCGCCTGATGGGGGTAATGACAGTGTGTTCTGGAGGTGAGAACTCTTCGCCCAGGAACAGCTGCGGGGTGTGGAGTACACATTAGATCCACATTAGCCTATTAATTATATCTCTTCTTTACATTTTGATATCATCTCGTCCCCTTGCTTTCTCTTCGGCTAATTTCGGGTCGCGCTGCTGTTGAAGTGGACTTCATCAAAGGACCGCTGCCTCGTACGCTGGATGGAATACTAAACAATTTAATTTTAGTCCATTATAATATTAATTTTCTATTTTTTAGAAATATCCTTTTATTTGGGGAGCGGTTTAGCTTAATTAGTACCTGGCTCACTAAGATCATGACCCGATCTCTAGCTGAATTCGTAATTCTGTATTCAACCCCTATGGATGTTGAAACTTTTATTTTAAAAAAGTTTCATGTATTATTTTTAAACTACAAAATTATCTTTAATAATACCATGGAACCAGTTCAGTTAATTATCATAGATATATAATGTATAATATCGTTACTCAATATAAAAATATTTAGATTACACTGGTCAACAACAATTTTGCCACAAAGGTTTTCTTGGCAAAAAGTAATTAGTATTGACCTACCATTGAAGTACATAAGCAACATTCTTAAATGTTAGCGCTAGTTTTCAAGATTTTTCCTTATTTTATATTTATCCTTCTTCTGTTAAGATTTGTTTACTTGAATAAAAGTAATCCTATTCTTATCTTATTGTTTGCATTTTTCTCACCCTACTTGGAATTAAAAAGGACAAAATGTGATTACCTAGGCAATAATAAGCTGTATTCCTGGTATAACAAGGTTTAAGATAAATCGACAACATAAACAGACAGTGTAGATAGCCGTGCTAGGGATTTACATTACAAAAAAAGAGACTGGCCAGTTAGACAAAATTTCATACCAGGAACGAAAAATGTAAAGTATATTCCTTTGATAAATCCTGAGAAAGTGATCCTTCCGTCTTTGCATATAAAATTAGGATTGATGAAAAATTTTGTCAAAGCGCTAAATCAAAACGATCTAGGTTTCTTACATCTCCGTCAACTATTTCCCCAATTAAGTGATGCAAAGGTACAAATCCGTAAAATGTTTAATGACAACGATTTTGAAAGACTTTTAAATGCAACTGAACAAAAAGCATGGGCAGCGTTTAAGATATTTACTCAAAACTTTTTGGGTAACTACAAAGCAAACAATTACAATTGGCTGAAAATCTTTTAGACTCTTTCAAGGAAATGGGTTGTAAGATGTCACTTAAAATTCACTTTCTCCACTCACACATTGACTTTTTCCCCTCAAATTGTGGTTCAGTGAGTGATGAACATGGCGAGCGGTTTCACCAGGAAATCTCATCAATGGAAAAACGTTATCAAGGAAAGTGGACATCATCTATGTTGGCGGATTATTGCTGGACAACTGTCAGAGATTGTCCTGGTATTCATTATAATAGAGCATTGAAGAAACGAAGCAAAACTTAAGAATTAAAGTTATTACAACCATATTTTTTTATTTTATCATTAAGTTAATTTTATATTTAATGTTTTAATATAGATCTGAAAATCTAGCGCTAAGTTTGTATGGAAAACTAGACCTAATTAAATGTTTTGAATATATAAATCAGTTTTAGCAGTCATTATGTTTGTGCCAAAAAAAATTGTGATTTTGTTGACCAGTGTTATTAATCAGCAATTATTATTTAATTTAAAAAGTAAAACAACTTAAAAAACATTTTAATTTACACCTATATTCATCAAGAATAAATTTCAAAGTAGCCCCCATTTTACACAGCTATCTAATAACATTCCTTCGCTTATTTTTACTGATATGGGTTTTAATTTGTTCTTTCTTTACTTCAAGTCACTATTACATTAATATAATTCGTCAAAAACTCTTTTATGGAACCTAAATAAATGTTTTAAAAAATTACCACTAATTATTCTTTCACAACAGTTGTTGAGACGTGTTTGAAATACTTGCGAATCACTCGGTCTTTTTTGGGCACCTCAGTAATTTGTGAACCGCTTACTCACAAGTAGTAACTAAAACTAAAATGAAACGGTCCGGTGAGATGAGATAATGAATGGACACTGGACTTTTGATTCAAGAAGAATGAAATGATAGGATAGGAATAAATATACCTTTAACTAATCCAATCGGGGTCACCTGTATTGTAGTGGTTTGCATGGCGACCTACAATACTAAAGGTCGCAGGTTCGCGCCCCTTGATGGCCCTAGGATTTTGTAATAGGAGTAAAAAATCCTTAGCTATGCCGTCCCTCGGATAGGACGTTAAATGGAGGTCCCGAGCCTGTACGATGTCGGGTACTCGTTAAAGATCTCTCTCCTAATTATACCTTGATATGCAAAATTTAGGACTCCCACTGTAGCATCGTCCGATTTGCCTTAGTAGCATAAATGGACGTTAAACAAACAAACAAACTAATCCAATCATTGGATTATTTATCAAAATAAATAACAGTATAAGTAAAAATACTCTTTTCCTACGATAAAAACTTTTATGATCGCATCCCGAAGCGAAAAAGTTATTGTTACACTCACACTTTTTATTTTAATTGCACAAAAGGTTTAGGTGAACCTTAAACTTTTTGAAGAAATACTTTTATGATAAAGTTATTCAAAAACTTTTATTGAACAAACTTTTTCGTAATAAGTTTTGAAGTAGGGGAGAGCGGGGTTGGTTGGCATAGGGGGTAGGTTGGCCTTTGGCTTATAGTTTCCGTCACATTGTACCATGTGACCCGCTCGACCTCTCTAGTCTTGTCCTCAGTTTTCATCGGATGCTGACAGTGTAGAGAATAGTGTGCTTCATTTATTGATTTTACAACATGTAAGTAAATTTTTGTTTTTTCAGGCATGGCAAAACATTTGACTCCGATTCTTTTCACATAGCTGCAAACTCCTTTGAATAGCCTAACCTTTTGACTAAACAGTTTCTTTTTTTATTGTTTTCCTCTGGCCTGGCAGCCATCTTTCATATGATCTCTCCCGTGGGGTTAGTTGGCTCTCTTCAACTGGGTTTTGTTGGCGCAGTAGCAATTCACAAAAGCAAGGTAAACATAAACAAAGGTGAAACTATCTATTATCTTCTATTGTCACTCTATTTTCCCTTAGAAGCTGTTAAAAATCGATTCAAAATTATTATACCGTTACAGTGTGGCTTTTAGTAACAATAATATGTGTCAGGCAGTGCTTGAATGAGATGGCTAAACACCTTCTAGGCCAACCTGCCCCGCATAGGGGGTTTATTGGCATACTCTCGCATCACGAATTCTTCAATTTTCTGTGATCTCAGTATTAAATATTATGAGTTGAAAAAAATACTTGAAGTACTCTAATACTTGGAGTTTACAGTGGTATCAGCCTTATTGGGATTATATTAACAGGAACGACTCTACAATTAAAAAAGTGAAAACTGTTGCCAACCAACCCCGCTCTCCCCTACATGTTTAAAATGACCTTTTCGACCCCTGGTTGTAGCTGTTAAGGTGTGTAAGAAAAACTAAAATGATATCTTTATAACGATATAAAAATGACAACTCAATTCTAATTGAAGTTTTCCTTAAAAAAAAAAAGTTTAATGAAATACTCATTATTCAGGAAAAAAAAATTGATAAAAATCCAATTACGATTAGGCACAATGGTATGTTTTATTCTAGGAAGGAAGTGAAGATGAATATTTCTACTTGGTCATTTATTAATTTATTTATTCCACCCTACTGTGCCTCTAGGGTTTTTGCAGCCGTGGTATATACGCATGTCCGCATAGACAGAGCACTGCTGCAAGTGCATCATTATGCAGTTTTCACTGCAATATTTCCTTTTTTTCTTTCAACAATAATTTGCCTCTTCTTCTCCCTAGAGCTTCTTCTACCCGCAAAAAATGTTCAGGGAACCCATTTGTTATTTTATATAAATGTTTAGTTTAATTTTTAGTTCATCATTTTTAAACCAATTCTAAATTGAATAATTAATAAGTTCTAAATTCAGGTTTTAATTTATTGTCGTTAATGTATAATTAATTTATAAAGTTTATTAAAATTGAATATCATACCAATCGATATTAAGTATACAATTACCAATCATTCAGTGTCATGTGCGTGGGCGTTCGTGATTGGTCGAAGACGCTTGGAGCCAAAGCTCTGAGAAAAACAAAAGACGCTTCATGGAGAAGTCAGCTGTTGATTCTCGCCAACCGCGCACACATTACTCTCTCACGCTTCAACATTCTTAAAAAACATTTTATGACATTCTCGTTCACCCAGGGTGTTCATTTGTGTATTGTGCATATTTGCAGACATTATTTTAGAAGACGGATCGAAGAGGAAGATAAGGTTCCCATTTGGATGGACATTTAAAAAAAAAATAATTCCAAAATTATTAACATAACCTTCGGAAAAAACGGAATTAACATAACCTCTATTTAGCGTTCATCCATTCTCATGTGTATTTAAATTTTCGAATGGTATTCATTTCCTCCGAAGCCCAAGGATTCCGTTAAAAACATATGCTATATGTTTATTTTATTTTGCAATGGAAAAAAAAAATCTTATTCCACTAGAAAAATATGGTCGGGATGGAGAAGTCGCATTTTCGCGGAATACTCCAAAGGATCAGATCCCGAAAGTAGAATTTCTGGAAGGCCCTCCATCTGCCGATACCAGAGACGGCAGCAGATGGAGTGCATGCACTGCCGAGGACTTTCGCTAACGGACCTTGACCCGTTCCATCAACTTCTTCGGCTCTTCAGCTGTCGACCCGGGCAGGTGTTGAAGGCCAAGAGAGTTCTCCCGAACAAGGGGGAACATCGTGTCTGATTTAAATATTTTCCTGACACGAATTAAAAGGATTACCGCTCATCTTCACAACCTGTTTCCTCACCGTTCGATCAGGGCCCTTTCTAGATAGCATCTTGGCGGCTATCACCTTTTAGCCTGTGTTAACAAAGATTCTTGTCACGTAAACTGCTGTAATAACTTTGTCATACATCACGTTCATGTAGAGCGAGAAGATTAAATTTTGTTGCGGGGGGGAGGGGTAAAATTTGTATAAAGTAATGAACTTTTGCGGATGGAACTGCAGTTTTTCTAGTAAATTTCGAATCACGGAACAATGAAAATGGCAGGGTTGTGGATTAACCGGCTGGCCGCAGATTAATCTAAATTACACTAAATTTTTATAACATCTTTTTTTATTAGCACTATTTTTGAGAAATTAATACAATTTCTAAGGAATGAGAGGGGGTTGCGCCATCGTCTGGCCACTACTGCCTCTAACGTTCGGAAGCTTAAAAAAAAGAAAAGAACATATTCTTATTTTGATAAACTGAAACGATTAGGTTCACCTGTGGTGTAGAGGTTAGCATAGAAACTTACTATACTACAGGTCGCGGGTTCGCGTCCCGAGTTGGCCCTCGGATAGAACGTAAAATGGAGGTCCTGAGCCTGTACGATGTCAGATACTCGGTAAAGATCCCTATCCTATTTATCACTGGATGGGCAAAATTTAGGACTCCCACTGTAGCATCGTCTGATTAGCCTAGTTGCATAAAGCGACGCTAAAACAAACAAACTGAAAAAATTAGTTAATAAAAGTTTTTGTATTAATCTACACTACACAGGATGAGTAGATCCAAAAAACCGATCAATCGATATTTATACAAAATATTTTTTTTTTTTCAGATTTTCGCAATTTTATGATCTGCAACAGTTTCGGATCAAAACCTATTTGAACCAGTAGAACAAAAGCCTCCTAATTGTCGGTTTAAAGCAAACACTGACTACATCCAAGCTTCTCAGTTGAGGTGCTTAGAGTTTTTCCCATCGAATTGCTAGATACACAAGGGGTATTGAAGTATTGGGTTGTCCGAAAAGTTCGTAGAGATTTTTAAAATAAAATTTACCTTTTATTTTTTCTACTAAAACTGAATCACAAAGCTAATGTTTATTTATATGCCGTTAATCCTCACGGAATTAACTATGTTTATACACTGAATTCATCTTTATTAAGGCTCAGTAGTGTAGTTTATTGCAAACCAAAATGAGTGGCGATTCAGTTCATTTTCGGCATATTTTATGCTTTTCTTTTTTAAAAAAGAGAAAAACGCAGCCCAAACTGCAAGAAAGATTCGTGCCGTGTAAGGCAGCGATTCAATTGCTAATAGCACGGTTCAGAAGTGGTTTTCGCGATTTAGGACAGGAGATTTCAATTTGGAAGACCAACCCCGGGCTGGCCGGAGTTCAACTCTTGACATCGAGGATATTATGACGGTCATCGCAAACAATCCACGATTACTGTCCGTGAGATATCTGCGGAGTTAAGAGCCTGCAAATCGACCGTTTGATCACCAGAGTTGGCAAACCGGAAAGGAGTGCTATTCCACTAAGACAACGCTAGGCCCCACGTGTCTTTAAGGACTCGGCAAAAGTTATTAAGCTTCAGATGGGAGGTTTTACCTCACCTGCCGTACTCTCTTGACATTGCTCCTTCGGATTTCCTTCTTTTCCGTTCCCTCCAAAATTTTCTACAAGGAAAATCCTACTCTTCAGAAGATGACGTCAAAACGGACCTTTTATTGTTTTTCAGGAGTAAGGAAAGTGGTTTTTGGAAAAAAGGGATAATGGACCTTCCAAACCGTGGGGAAAAGGTAATCGCTAACGGTGGTAACTATTTTGCAGATTAAATAAATAAATTTTAAGCTGTTCATCAATTTTAATTTTTGTCCAAATTTCTCTACGAACTTTCCGGACAACCCAATAATTGCTCAATTACTATAGGGTTCATACTATCTTAACATTGTAATTAAATTAAATAAATGCTTCACTTGGAAAGATAGACCTGGATTTGAAACTACAGCCTTGGCCAAAACTATTAGGCACCTTAGAAAATTGTCTATTTCACTTTATTTAATAATTCTATTTTCATCGCGACTCCCAAAACTTGTTGTGTTGACAAAAATGGATCCCTTAAATGGATTATTTTCAATTGGCTACTCCTCATTAATACTCTAGAAAAACACAATGAAATGTAAATAAAACTTCCCGGTACAGTGTGAGCTCTCTCTTTGGTAGCATTTGGGGTTTTGTTTTATTTTATTTTAAAAAAATTAAATTTTCTTTTGTTTATGATTAAAAACGGTCAAAGAAAAAGAACTTAGTGAGATCGAAAGGGCCAAAGTGTTTTTATGTCGCCGGAAGGGTAGAGCCAATCCGAGACAGCAAAAAATATAAAGTGCTCTCGTTGTGCTGTTCAATATCCTCTTCTTCGACATCGGACGCATAACACATTTTCCTCTCTACCTAGAACAAGAAGAAATAAAATAACACGAACAGGTGAGTGTAGGTTTTTGGTGATAACAACTCTTCAGAATCGCCAGAAAACATCGAAACAGCTGGCTGAAGATATGCAAACCTTTTGTTCTGTTGACATTTTTGCTCGGGCAGTAATAAGAAGACTGGAAGAGAATGGTCTGTGGCTGTACATACCTCATATGATACAATTTATTAGACCCCTTTTCCATGTCAGACTATTATAGGATTACACATTGAAGGTTTAGGACGTTTATCGTGCAAGGGGATGAGTATATTTATACACAGTAGCCTCCTTGATACAGTGAATAGCTACAGTTAGGTAGGCTACTTGCTTAGCATATCACATCCCCAGCAGAGTGCTAGCATCGCAATGGTGTCGGCTTTCCCAGCTCACCAATTATCCCATCCATTGTTCCGTTAGCTTTCATAACGTTTTCACACAAGCCATTCACTCGGCGCTTCGCCATCTTGATCCGAGAAGCAGGCCGTTCCTGGAGATATATCCAGGAGATTGTCTCGGATGGAGTAGCCCTGAGAACTGATCTCTTCTTATAACTGTGGCTGTAATTGTTCAGAGACAGTAAGACGGAACAGTAGCCTACTCGGGTATGCGCTCTTTGCAAACAGGATATCTGCGTAACAGTTCCGTAGTTTCGACTGCCCAGTTTACAAGCTTTCACCATTCACGTACTCCAAACAGCACGTCTCTCTTGCAGTTTTAGATGAACAACGTAATTTAATATTACATATAATAAATGTAATCATTATAAGAGGGTACCACTGTGCGCATGACGGCGAATCCGGCACCGTTTCAATGATTACATTACACAGTAAGCCAATTGAATAAGCCATGAATTCCAACTTTTCACATGACCAAGTTGAAATCGCGCCTAGAAAAGACTTATTGGTAAAATTTTATTGGTCCTCCCCTTCCTCGCCTGTTAGGCTATACGGGGTTTCCCGGGCCAGGGGAGAGGGTGCGGGATTGATGCCGAGTATTATTAAATGTCCCCTGGCTCCGGGTTTTGAACTTGCTATCTTTCGGTTCTCAATCATACGTTGCGATGGGCCATTTTGCCATTTTCTGAAGCGTTTGCCCACTCGGCCCGAGAGTGTTGAAATGTTGACTTGGCGTGGAAACATCACATAGAGAAACGTTTCGACTCCTGATTCTCTTTTTTTTTTTTTTTATGACAAAATTTTTGACTAGTTAGCCCATTGTCAGGTTTGTGTCTAAGTTATATTGTGCTTGAAACCAGGTTACTGATAAATAATAAGGCCTACTTTATCCTTAATACATGTCTTCACCCTGAATAACCAAGATTAATGAGTAAAAAATCCTTGGCTATTTACTTTATTAGCCGTCCCTCGGATAGGACGTGAAATCGTGATCCAATCTACGATGTCAGGTACTCTCTAGAGATCCCTATCCTAATTATACCTGGATAGGCAAAATTTAGGACTACCACTGTAGCATGGGCGTCACCAGCATCAAATTATTGGGGGGGGGGCTCAATATTTTCCTAGATAAAGTAGGTAGAAATTCGAGGGGCTAAAAGTTGAAATAAGTCCTAAAAACAACTTTTGGAACATTTAATTCATTCTCCAACGCTGTATTATAAAAGTTTTTACATGTGATAATTCGGCAATGCAAGCATAATACTCTAAGTCGTCTGATTTTATAATTCTCTATGTAGTTGTTGAAAACTTCATATAGCTCTCATGAAACAAATAAGTTCCGTTAAGTGAACAGAACATCTTTAATTATAAAGCATTGGTCTGCCATTAAAGGCGTACTGCGCATGCGTGAGCTCAGCATGCTTTATGAGATGACGGAATATTTTTCTTTTCTTCTCCTGTATATGCTTAATTGATTTTTTTAATATTTCATATTTAGCCATTTCTTATTTTTAGGCGTATGTAGGTTTAGGCAAGTTATGTAATAAAGTACTCCCTCCGTTTGACCAATTTTGATGAAATTTTTGCTGTCACATCACGGGCACGTGAAACATAATATTATACGAATTACCCAATTTCAGACTCGCACGGTTTATAGTTTTTGAGCTAGGCTGTTAATACACACATAGACACAGACACACACACAGACCAACGTGTGATTCCGTAGAAAACCGTAAGTCGAAATTTTTCACGATCGCAATACTTTCCCTTACTACATATTTCATATATATAGGTAAGTGGAAGTAAAAAAACATATAGCACATGTTTTTAGAATCCCTGGGCTTCGCCGGAAATGAATACCATTCGAAAATTTAAATGCATATGAGAATAGATTAACACTAAATAGAGGCAATGTTAAGTTCGATATGTTGACTTAGTGTGGAAACATCACGTAAAGAAATGTTTTGAATCCTGTTTATCTTATTTGTTTTTATGACTATTTTTTTGACTAGTTAGACCATTGCCAAGTTATATTGTGCTTGAAACTATGTCACTGATAAGTAATTTTCTTTTTTCTTATACATCGTATATCACCACATTTCTTTACTATATTTATTTACTTACTGTTAATAACTAAGATTAATGAGTAAAAAAACCTTGGCTATGTACTCCATTAGCCGTCCCTCGGATAGGACGTGAAATCGAGATCCCGATATACGATGTCAGGTACTCTCTAGAGATCCCTATCCTAATTATACCTGGATAGTCGAAATTTAGGACTACCACTGTAGCATGGGCGTCACCAGCATCAAACTATTGGGGGGGGGGGCGGCTCAATATGTTCCTAGATAGGGTTGGCAGAAATTCGAGGGGCTAAAAATTGAAATAATAACCCCTAAAAACAACTTTTGGGACACTTAATACATCCTCCAACTCTGTATTTTAAAGGCATTTATAGTCTCTTGTCAGTTTATGCCTCAGTTATAAAAAAGGGAATTGTTAAGGCTTAGGCTTGAAGGATGTGGGCCAAAATTTCTTGATTGAATTTTATCCAAAGTTTTTCTAAGTTTTTCTTCTGATCCTTTCATTGCTTTCCATGAAGTTCTTTAAATAAGCTTTATTTAATTGAAGGAAAGTAGGATCAAGCTACTCGATTTAAAAAAGCCTTGGAGAGCAATAAAACAAAACAGTTCAAGCTGAAAAAAAAATATAAAAATCATCAAATAAACAATACGCCTGATTATGCTTTTAACAATAGAGTGTGCTATAATTAACTGATATTTTATTGGTTAAACTCGGATAAATTCGTAAAATCGCATTTCTATTCAATTTTTTTAATATTCCTTCCAAAATATTTAGGGGGGGGGGTAGTCCCCTCTTGTCAAAATATAGGGGGAGGGGGCGTCCTTCCTTCCCCCCTCCCGGCGGTGACGCCCCACAGAGTTTCGATTAGTATAAGCTAGGTGGACAAAAGTCATAATTGAAATTCTAAAAATTGGTATTATAATACTCAAAACGTGGTATTCTAATATTTGTTTTTGTCTCACACACTCCACCTTGTTAGTAATAGGGTCCAAAGGCGTAAAATCGTGGTGTAATAGAATAAACCAGTTGAATTTCAGGCCTCACTTCAATCATAAAAATCTGGTGCGTGCGCGCAACACACAAGTTTCACTTACCAACTTACTTAGATTAGAAATTGACGTGTTTTGCTAATAATCATTTCCCAAAGTCACACATTTTTCTACATTCATATCTTATTTTTGTTAATCGTTAAAGCCGTTTTTCAGTAAATAAAAAAACCTGTGAAAATGATACAAAATTTATTAAGTAAAGTCCCCCCTCCCGTAGATCAATTTTGATGAAATTTTTACAGTCATATCTCGGACATATAAATACATCAAATACCAAGTTTGATCAAAATCGTTAAAACCGTTTTTGAGTAAATAAAAAAAACACGTGAAAATGATACAAAATTTATTAAGTAAAGTCCCCCCTCCGGTTAATCAATTTTGATGAAATTTTTACAGTCATATTTCGGGCATATAAATCGATCAAATACTCAGTTTAATCAAAATCGTTAGAGCCGTTTTTGAGAAAATCGAAAAAAACGTAAAAAGTTATTAAATAAAGTACCCCCTCCCTTTGAGCAATTTTGATGAAATTTTTGCTGTCACATCGCGGGCATATACTTACACTAAATTCCCAATTTCAGGTTCCCACGGTTTATAGTTTTTGAGCTAGTCTGTTCACATACACACACACACACAGACCATTTCGCGGGACTTGGTTATTTCGACTCAGGGGGTCCCAAAACGTGTATTTCCGTTGAAAACCGGAAGTCGAAAATTTTCACGATCGCAATACTTCCACTTACTATATATTTCCTATATAGGTAAGTGAAAGTAAAAATTACAGTGTTCCTAAATTTTTATATATTGATTGTTAAGGATTAATATGACTTGAACTAATGATTGCTAATTTACTCTAATTCAGTAAATTTATCTATTAATAAAACAACAATAAAAAAATGTTTTTGAGATGATTGCAGGATTTTTTCATCGTTTTGAAACTTCCAAATGATGTTAATGAATTTACCCGTTTGTACCCGGGCTGATTTTTTTGTATATAACAGGGGCACCTTTCAACTTAATAATAATATGTATTATAGCCTGCACACTCGAGTACATCATTCTTTTTTTTAGTACTTTCTTTCCAAAACGGATATTTTTTTAATAATAGTTGAACCACTCTATGGGAGAAAAATCTCTTTTCTCTTAAAGTTTCTTTCGTCCAAACATAATTTAAAAAACCAAACAGTGGACAGAGGATGTGGTTGCCTAACTATGCCTCCAAAATTTCTCGTAAATGGGTTGCTGCGGGAAAATCAAAACAGCGTTTTTAGACTGAACGCCAACTTCCACATTTCAGGGAACCATGATCTCAGGAAAAATTGTGTAAGTCATTACTTATTCCTTTGGGGAATGCTAAGTAATTAAGTGGAAATGAAGCATTAGCCTATTATATGGACTCTAAGCCTACAGCGCATACGTACAAGCAGACTAGGATGCAGTCTATGTAGGCAGGTATTGACTTCTTGCCATTACCGTCTAAAAAAATCTTATACTAGCAGGTATTTAATGAAATGCAGTTTCCTTTTTCCACTGGATTTCTTAGCATTCGGCGGCCCAGCTCTATCATTCGGCGGAATCCTCAGCCATAATCTATGATATGCCATAAAATTTATCTTTGCACTGGTAAGCTTTCAAAAAATAACTTTATTCTGGCGCTAAATCCCTGTACAGATAAGCACATATAAAAAATAGATATCTGACCATCATGCTACAACATTGAAAATATCAAATATTTATTCAAGGTGAAAAAAAAAAAAAAGGATCCTCTAAAAAGAAGGAAAAAAGGAAAATACACGTAAAGAGGATTAGAAAAAATAAAGAGTACAGAATTTTGTATAGATAGGCTTTTGTTTTTATTTTTCCTTCTTAATCTCCTGGCAATCGTTTTAAATTCGATTTTTAATTAATAAAAATGTTTTATTTTATAATAAAATCACTTAATAGGTGACAATAAATGAAAAAATTACGAAAAACAATTTTATAATTTAAATATATAAATATAATAGGATAAGTATACTGTATTTTATATTATAGTAATTTACCCATTTTATTTTTAAAACAGTCTCATCTTTTTTATTTTGTTCTTACATCAGAAGCTTTCGGTGCTTGGCACCATATTCATATGTTTATAATAAAGAAGGACTTAATCCATTGGTTGAATTATAGAAGCAGTAGACGGATGTTTCCCATGTTTTCCAGTTAAGGTATTATATAAAAAAATTCAGTAAAATATAATATAAAAAAATATCTTATGACTTAAAATTTTAATTTTTTAACATTATATTAAATAGAATCCCTACGTGTGACGAAGATGAATCTCATCAAAATTTTTTTAAGAAATCAGACGATGTCCACTAGGATAATAAAATACAGGTATGAAAATGCTAAAATAACTAATGACAATAAAAAAATATTGTACAAAAAATATTTTTATATAATTATAACATGATAAATATTTTTAGATGAATATGGTGCCAAGCACCGAAAGCTTCTGATGTAAGAACAAAATAAAAAAGATGAGACTGTTTTAAAAATAAAATGGGTAAATTATTATAATATATAAATATATTTAATTTATGAAATATACCTAAATAATATTAAACATGATATATTCAACTTTATAATTAAATATAATCATTTTATAATTAAATATAATAATTTTATAATTAAATTACTTAAATGGTCGAAAGAGATGAAAAAATAACGAAAAATACTTCTCTCCACCTAGCTCCTACTAAGCGAACCACTGTTCGCCCGTGCGCTGTAGCGCCCTCCGATTAGCCTTAGAGGCATAAACTGACGTTAATTAAACAATCAACGACTAAGATTTTTCATATATCTTTCGACTGCACTTTCTCAACTCCTCCATCATGCTTAGATCTACCAAAAAGAACTTACCGTTATCGAGAAGGCCCCTGCTCGATATTTCCATGCTAAGGAAATGCCCTCAAGATTCGTCGCGGACAATTGGAGTCCGTTAGGACAGCACTTAGCCTGCTGTCAGTCGCTTCCATCAGCTCTTGTATTACTGTCATGGAGAAATGGTCTTCTATGGTTCGCCTCTGACTAGTGACAGTACTTTACTGTCGTACGGAGAAATTAAAACAAAAAAATTATTATGATATATACTTTTGAAAGAAGGTTAAAATGAACCGGAAGAAACGACGTGAAGTTCAAAACCCGGAGCCAGGGGAAATTTAACAATACTCGGCATCAATCCCCCACCCTCTCCCCTGCCCCGGGAAACCCCGTATAGCCTAGCGGCGGGGGGAAAAAAAAAAAAAAGAGAAATTCCTATTTTTACTCTAGCGTCTTAATATAATTTAATACAATTATTTAAATTATTTTTTCCTAATAAATAATTAAATAGTTATTTCTAAAACCTAAAACAAAAAATAAATAAATATAATAAAAATGTATATCTTAATAATTTAGTGACATAGTGAATTTTTTCCCTGATAAATGCTTGAATGGATATTACTAAAGCCTTATATAAATAATTATTTCTAATACAACATAAAAAGTGTACTTCCTGTTTTGGGTATTTACTAATTAGCAATCGGTTTGTTGCACAGATTATGCAATTCTTTGTTGCTTTAAGTATATATAGTTTTTAATAAAAAGAAATAGATAATATTTAATTCATCGACATTATCGATATTTAGGTTTTCTAAGGATGATTCTTTACTGATTTGAACTATGTAATTTCCCAGGTAATTTTCTCTGTCAATCCTCAGGGTGGGACATTGTAATAACAAGTGCTCTAAGTTTTGAGTGATATATATTGCTGACACCATCTACATTTTTCCCCTTTTTTTATAATAAAAGTTTTATTCTTATGAACAAGTTTCAACTTTTCGGCATCTGATATTCTTAATTGGCGAACGAGTTTGAGTTTATTTATATTTACAATTATATTTACTTAGTATGAAGTTGGCAATTCATCCAATAGGACTTCAACCGATTTGCTTATTGCTAATTTTCAATAATAATATTTAACGTTACAATATTATCTTAGAAAATAAGTCAAATTAATTATAAGAATTAATTTTGTATCACTTACCGCTGGGATTAGTGCGCATTAAAACTCCATATCAATAAATTTGAAATTTTAATTTGACTAAAAAAAAAAAAAAATGACCTTTCTTTTGATATTTTACAAGACTATGTAATATTCGTTTTCTTAGCTAGATAAATAGGTTCCTCTTTACCGAATCGATACTACGAAAACAGACCACGACGACATCAATTATTTTTCTTCAAAAAATCGGCGCTAAGGCCGAACATGTTCATAGCAGCCCTGGATAGATCGCCCTCTATTATTAAGCCCCACAACGACAACTTCATAAATATTTCAACCCCCTGAGAGCGGACCAATGGGAAGGCAGCTTTCCGACAACATGGAGCCCCGGACCGGATTCTATATATTTAATGATTACGTGTAGCTCAGCCCTCGAATATATTATACAGGAGTGGTGGGTGGGGGGGCTATTGTCTTTTATACACGATCCCTTCCTTCCACAATCAGCAAATCTCCGACTGTGGAAATATTTAACTGGATAATTTGTGGATCTTTTTTTTAATGATTACATGTCCTCGTTGCTGATGACATTTCACGATAGTATTTCTCGATACTTTCATCGATGTTTAAGATTGAAACGGGTTTGACAGAGTTGTGCTTCAAATAAGAATCAAACTTTCGGAAACACCAAGGTGCGATGTTTGCCAAGTAGCAGATCCAGAAATTTTCAGAGGGGGTGCACTTTTATATTTTTTTTTATTTTTATGTGTCATGAAGGGCATATTTTAAAACATTAGGGCATAACTATGCTGTAGAGAGAAACACTTTATTATCAAAATAAAAAATACATAATAAAAGTGGGGCTGCTCAATTACATTGAGTTGCTTAAGACACAGCTTTCTGATCAATAGGAGTATACATATTTTAATACCGCAAGCGTAAAATACAAATAACTTAATGCTACTCAGTTGCTGAATACAAAAGCAATTATTTTGTATTATGTCGAATTTTTTTTAATTAAAAATAAATCACCTGCGCATCACATGTCTGGTCTAATAGTGTTATAAACTAAAATATTATAAATATTATTTATTTCCATTATTTATATAAAAAGTACTTTACTTATATTAAAAGTTTAAATGCAATAAATTTTTCATTTAAGGAGTTCAAACAATTACTAAAGATAGCCATTATATCGGGTTTTTTCACATGAAATGTCCGTTTTCAAGGTAAAGAGATTTTAGTAAAAATAATGGTACTTTCCTATTTGATAGCCTCCAGTGATTTAGATTATGTAACTGTTACTTTTATGAAATCACTATTAATTTAAAACCAGATGGTTCCTTCTAACCTATCTGATATTGGAGAGGATATTCAACAGACGAATTGGAAAAAGTAGGATTCGTGCATTTAACTGTGAATCATAAATATAATTTTGTGGATCCAGTATCAAAAGTTCACACTCAAAATATTGAACGATTATGGGGGAGTGCAAAATGGCGCAATAAATGTCATAGAGGAACTAAGAGGAAACATCTCGAGTCGTACCTAGCTGAATTTGAATGGAGGCATTGTACAAAACAAGAACATTTTTCGGCCATTTTGGAAGCAATTAAAAACTTTTCGCTTCCCAAAATAATGATGAAATAAGTATTTAAACCATAACTTTTGTTTGTAATTTTCAATAAAATGTTGTTGTTTTTTTAATTTAATCATTAATTTATTAAAAGTGAAGTAATAATAAATATTTGTCAGTGAAATTAACATTGAAGTAAGGGTTTAGAAAAAACAAATGTTTGTAAACTTTAAAGGGAAGGTTATGATGACCCTGTGAAGTAATCAATATATATTATAAAGCAAAGTGTACAATGTGCGTGCCGAAAAGGCTCAGAAACGACTACACATACGACTAAGAGATTTATGTCAGCGTGTAACTGTATGTCCCCTAACGGAGAAGAAGGTTTTCGTTTTTCTCTTAAGGGTGTGAAATTGAAGAGAAAAGGACTGGAATTTTAAGGCTCTCGCAATAATTAATTAGCCTCTCTTAGATTGAGATATGAGTTTATGAATGAAAGATTTAGTTCGAGCTTCAGGCTACCAGAAAGCGCTAGGGTGCGTTTCACTCTGTTTATTGTTCATTCATCCAGGGAGGTTGTAAAGGTTATATATTTTTTCAGCTGTTCTTTTTAAGTTACTAAAAAATTAAGCGATAATAATTAGTTTATCCTTTGCTTTCAAAATAAAATAATGATTCAACATCTCTGAAATCAATTAGAAAACCAACTGGATTCATAAAAAAATTAATTTTCTAATAAGAAGACTAATTGATCAACAGATTACGTTTAATCAGTATATAATGTATACACAACTAAATTTAATGCAATATGAGTGAACATTTCTGGATAGTACAGTGATCGAATAAAAAGACACATAAAAAAAAAAGATAAATTGACTGAATATAAATCGAAAATAAAAAGTTTAAAGTGTTATATTGTAGTTATGAAAAAGAAGTTGTTTTGATTACTATGTATGATAGGCATTCCGGTTGAAAAATGACTAACTCCAAATACAGCATTTTTTCAATAAGAGCTTATCATCCCTCTTGGTTCTTCAAAAAGAAATATGGTGAACAAATTGTGCCTTCATGAAATTTTGCTTTTCACTTTGTAATAGTAATAAGATTCGAGTTCTGCAGAGTCAAATTACGGGGGATATCTTAAGGGAGATTGAAATGGAGGAAAAGTCTTAAAAAAAAAGTTTCTAAGAATCTTCGGTAGTTTCTATTCTTCTGGATCTAATAGGATCTTCACAGTATTCGGCGCTTAAGTTATACTCGAAATATAATATCTTTAATTGAGGTATTAGATTTTTCAACTATAATCTAATAAGTTATTATCTGCTGACTGCTTGGAATGGGCTTATTCCATTCAGAATTACAGAAACCATAAAACACGATGCATTTACGCGGGGTAAGTTTTGAAACGTGGCCTAGCGTTGTCGTGTAGGAGTATAGGACCCTTCCGATTTGTCAATCCAGGTTATTTTTTAAATAATTTTTGGGGCATTTAGGCGATTTCATTGCAGTAGGTTGTAGAGGTAATGGTCTCACCTCTAGGCAATAAGGAATAATGTATGATTCCAGCTATGGACCACCATACTATAACCATCAATCTTTTTGAATGTTAATTTGGTTTTGACATTTGTCCTGGGCTTTCGTCGATGTCTTACCACTGCCCTGACGCTGATTGTCATATGCAATCCATTTTCCGAATGACCGATTTTAAACTCATAAAAAAAGATTACATGAAAATCGCGTGTTTCCATGTTCATATTTGGATTTACACTAAAAAGAAGAAAATTAGAGGAATAGTAACTGCTTAATTATAATATGTAAACATTTGGGAGTAAATAACAGAGACTCTCAAAATCATCTATGCATTTCAAAAATTATAAAATCGGACATTTCAGGGGAAACAACCGAACAGTACAGAAGTATTGTTTGTTGATTGATATCCTCACCTCTCGGGGGGGGGGGCGCACGCCCCCAATTCCCCTCCTCTTGATCCACTGCTGTTAAGTATCGACTCATCCTCCCGGTTCTAAAATAATGTGTTGCTTTTTGCCTGACAGCACTTTTGTTTTCGAATTTTTCATGAGATATCGGTATTTATTAAGGGGCATTCCCTATCGATGGGAAGTTCTCATTGTTTCACGAAGGGTTCATTCATGCGAAACTTTGCAATATAGTCAAGTATGCAACAGAGTCATTTAATCTTGAAACAATAAATAATGTTTGATCTTCTTTACTACCTATCTGGTGCGTGCGCGCAACACAAAAATTTCACTTACCAACACTAGAAATTGACGAGAAATGCCATGTCACAAAGTCATGCATTTTTCTACATTAAATTCTCATTTTTGTTATATTTTGCTCTCTAAAGTGCACTAATGTTTTTTTTTATTAAATAAAAGTGTTTATTGCGATAATTCGGCAATTCAAGCACAATACTCCAAGTCGTCTGGTTTAATAATTCCATATGTAGTTGTTGAAAACTTCATATAGTTACCATGAAACAAATAATTTTCATTAAAAGAACAGAATGTCATTGATTGTAAACAATGGTGTCATTAAAAGCCTAATCCGGATGCGTGGGCTCAACGTTTTTTATGAGTTGACGGAATATTTTTCTTTTTTTCTCCTTTATATGTTTATTTGATTTTTTTCATATTTAGCCATTTCTTATTTTTAATTTTCACGACGAAAATTTTTAGTCTTACCCCAAAAAAGCGCACTTTAGCACGTGGAGTATGTCACACAACAATTAGAAAGGGGAAAATTGCTGAAATTGTTTGGAGTCGCCCTAACCGCTCGCTGTCTGAGTTTGGTTGCTCTAGACCTTATGGTTCGCCCAGCGTTCCGACTGTTTCACTGTGCCCCAACCCCCCCCCCCCCCATATATATACAGTAAACCCTCGATATAGCTAACTGGTAGGGGGTTTGATATTCATAGTTCGCTATAACGAGATTCGTTATAACCGAGGATTCTTTTTTTTTTTTATATATTTTTTTAACCAATGGCCGCACTAATTTGATCATATTTAGAAGAAAATTCATTCATTAGAACCAGTTAAATTAAAACGCATGTATGTAACTTATTTTTAGATAGACTACATATTAATTAAACAATGAGATTCATTAATTTACCTGCCAAGTTCACTTGAGAGTTCTTTAGCCTTAGCTTATAATTCGAATAATACAGAATGGTTAATAAGAGGGCCTGAGATTGGTATTTGAGATCTCATTTGCTTAAAGCAAATTTTAAATTTTCCAAATATTCATGAGCCACAGAGCGCAGTCGTTTATTTGATGCTGAAGTTAATCCTTGGGCTGCGGTTGAATCTATTTTATCTTTGTTTTTTATAATGGTTTACAACGTTGATTTTGGAATTCCATATTTTTCTGCGATGGTTTTCTTACTTAAAATTCCCGATTCAATATCCTGTAGAATTTTCAATTTTTCCTCAATTGATAAGGATTTACGTTTGTGACACAAGTTTACCAACGAACTCATTTTGTATTAAAAAAAAAAACAGTATAACGACTGCAGAACACTGATTCGAATAATACAGAGGTCGAAACAGAACTGAGCTAGTTTTGAGAAAAAAGTCAATGGAATCAGAGAGAGAGCAAAAGGAAATCGGATTAGTTAAGAGTAAAAAAAAAAAAAAAACACCTCAATTCTAGAAACTGGAGCTACTTCGTCTTTCCGCGCTCATTCTAAGTTATACATTAAAAAAAATAATAATAATGAAAATTCTAGTAGTTCGTTATAACAGAATATAATAATTCTCAGGCATCAAATTTAGTCCGTAGTTCGCACTAACCCACAGTGTTTCCATTAGTATAAGCTAGGTGGACAAAAATCATGATTGAAATTCTAAAAAATTGTTATTCTAATAATGTAAACAATACATCAAACCGTGGCATTCTAATAATTATTTATGTCTCACACGTTCCACTTATTAGTAATAGAGTCGAAAGGTGTAAAATCGTTGTGTAATAGAATAAATTAGTTATATTCCAAGCATCACTTCAATCATTAAAATTATAGTGTTCCTAAATTTTTATACATAGATTGATTGTTAAGGATTAATATCACTTGGACTATTGAGTCCACAATTCACACAAATTCAGTAAGTTTATCTGTTACTCAAACCACAATAAAAAAATGTTTTTGAGATGATTGCAGGATTTTTTCATCGTTTTGAAACTTCCAAATGATGTTAATGACTTGTACCCTTTTGTACCCGGGCTGATTTTTCTATATATAATAGGGGCACCTTTCAACGTAATAATAATATAAATATTATAGCCTGCACACTCGAGTACAACATTCTTTTTTTTTTTACTTTCTTTCCAAAATGGATATTTTTTTAATAATCGTTGAACCACTCTATGGAAGAAAAATCTCTTTTCTCTTAAAGTTTCTTTCGTGCAAACATAATTTCAAAAACCGTAAAGAGGAGAGACGATGAGGTTGCCTAACACTGCCTCAAAAATTTCTCATATTTTGGGTTGCTGCGGGAAAATCAAAACAGCATTTTTAGGCTCAAAGCCAACTTCCAAATTTGAAGGAACCACTATGATACCCGCAAAAATTGTCTAAGACATCAATTACTCCTTTGGGGAATGCTAAGTAATTAAGTGGAAATGAAGAATTAGCCTGTTACATGGACTCTAAGCCTACAGCGCATTCGTACAAGCAGGCTATGTAGGCAGTTCATGACTTCTTGCCATTACCGTCTAAGAAAATCTTATACAAACAGGTATTTAAGAAAATGCCTTTTCCTTTTTTCCCACTGGATTACTTAGCAGTACCAGCACTGTCATTTGGCGGAATCCTGGGCCATAATATATGATATCCGTTTTTATCTTTGCAGAAGTAAGCTCTCAAAAAAATAACTTTATTCTGGGGCTAAATCCCTATACAGCTATGCACATATAAAAATAGATATCTGACCATCATGCTACACCTGTGAAAATATCAAATATTTATTAAAGCAAAAAAAAAAAAAAACAAGAGGATCATCTAAAAAGAAAGAAAAGAAGGAAAAAATAAAAATGCATGTAAAGAGGATTAGAAAAAAAAATAAAGAGTACAGGCTTTTGTTTTTATTTTTCTTCTTAATCTCCTGGGAATCGCTTTAAATTTGATTTTCAATTAATAAAAATGTTTTATAATTAAATTACTTAATAGGTCTCAATAAATGAATAAATGACGAAAAACAATTTTATGATTTAATATAATATATTTAATTTATGAAATATACATAATATTAAATATAGTATATTCAATTTTATAATAAAATATAATCATTTTATAATTAAATTACTTAAATAGTCGAAAGAGATGAAAAAATTACAAAAATACTTTTGTCCACCTAGCTTCTACTAAGCGAAACACTGTGTAACCGAGGGATTTCGCTATAACGAGAGATAATTTTGGGGGGATAGTATTTTGGTTCGCCATATCGAGGTGTTCGTTATATCCGAGCTCGTAATAATGAGGGTTTACTGTATTTCCATTTTTATTAAACAGGTTTATTATTGAGCACCCTCCTAAAGCGGCCACCACGAAAAAGGTAAAGATCGCCAAGAAGGATGGACACACGGGAGGTACAGTTATCGATTATTACTAGTGGCGGTACAGGAGTGTACACAGCGTACACTTTTTGTACACAGCGGTCCCGAACCATTAGCCTGATGATATTTAATTGCGGGCTGACGAGAGCCGACAATGGCCTCGTTGGGGGAGGTGATGGATGGAACGCTTCAACGCTCTAATCCGCTCTTCTTGTTATCTCATTACCGAGCCGCATTATCACTACTCCGGTACCGCCATTATCACTTAATTGACGTAGCGATTACCACTCCCTTGATGGATGGTCCTGTCGCCGTCTGGGGGGTCGCTGATACGTACACTCTACGTCGCGATCAGCATCGGTTCGAGGATACCTGAGGATGGCAAAGCGTCGTGTGGTTAGGATAGCCGTGAACCAGACTTATGTGGAGAGCTGTATCACTATGGAGCGATTTTTTTTTTATTGTTTTCTTTTTTTTGAAAATTGAAAGAATTGATTGAATTTATTGCAATCTGCAGGAAAAGAAAAAATCTGGTGCGTGCGTGCAACACACAACTTTCAGTTACAAACTTACTTAGATTAGAAATTAATGCGTTTTGTTAATTTCCACTTCTCAAATGAACAGAACGGCTTTAATTATGAACAATGGTCTGTCATTAAAGGCGTACTGGGCTCAACGAGTTTTATGAGTTGACTGAATATTTTTATTTTTTTCTCCTCTTTAAGTTTTCTTTATTTTTATAATATCTCATATTTAGCCATTTCTTATTTTTAGGAGTAACGAGAGACAGTTAACTTCTCCATATTAAAAAAAACAAAGGTACTTTATTAATGAACAAACAAAAAAGGCCCGCCCCCCCCCCAAAAAAAGCCCCCTCAGAACATTTTAATAATGATAAAGCTTACCTGATATTAAAGAACACCTAATTTTCATTTAACATGACGAATTTGATAAAAATTGTTAAAGCAGTTTTTGAGATCATCGATAAAAAAGGGAAAAATTGGAAAAAAAATTATTAAGTAATTTTTTGACCCCCTCCGGTTGATCAATTTTGATGTAATGTTGGCTATCGCATCTTTGGCATACACCTACATCAAATACCCAGTTTGATAAAAATCGTTAAAACCGTTTTTGAGTAACCAAAAAAAAAAAAAACACGTGAAAATTATACAAATTTATTAAGTAAAGTCCCGCCTCCGGTTGATCAATTTTGATGAAATTTATACAGTCATATCTCGGGCATATAAATAGATTTAATACTCAGTTTAATCAAAATCGTTAGAGCCGTTTTTGAGAAAATCGATAAAAACTTAAAAAGTTATTAAATAAAGTACCCTTTGAGCAATTTTGATGAAATTTTTGCTGTCACATCGCGGGCATATGCATACACTAAATACCCAATTTCAGATTCGCACGGATTATAGTTTTTGAGCTAGTCTGTTCACACACACACACACACACAGACCATTTCGCGGGACTTGGTCATTTGGACTCAAGGGACCCCAAAACGTGTATTTCCGTTGAAAACCGGAAGTCGAAATTTTTCATGATCGCAATACTTCCACTTCCTATATATTTCATAAATAGGTAAGTCAAAGTAAAAATCTGGTGCGAAGCGGCCAATACACAATTTTACTTACCTACTTCCTTAGATTAGAAATCGACGTGTTTTGATACGTACATCTAAACGCCATGCAGTTACTCTATGCATTTTTCCACAGTTATTTACTTATTTTTGTTTGTATTTGCTCTCTAAAGTACACTAAAAAGTTTTACTGTTAAATAAAAGTTTTTACTTGTGATAATTAGGCGATGCAACTATTATATTTCTTTTAGCCGGAGTATTTTTCTTTTTTTCTTCTGGTTATATTTGCTCGATTTTTTTTTTATTTAGCCATTTCTAATTTTTAGGCATAACCAGAGACATTTAATATCTTCATATAAACAAAAACAAACGTACTTTATTCAGGGGGCAATCGACTATAGGGTGCGCTTGTACTTTTGTCGGAAGGAACGGGCCAGTTGATTCTTAGTTCATAGTTGAAGTGATAGAGATAATTGGTAATTTTAAAAGACCATTAATTGTAGGGCAAGCTATCCTTGATGCAAACCACATATTTACATGTGGAATAATATCTAGAAGTAAAAAAACCAGTTATTTTACAAGCCTTGTGCCTTGAAACAAGCTGTCTGCCCATCAAATAAAAGTGGAAATCAAATTTATTAACAATAATAAGCAATTTTCTTGTAATTGTACGAGTAAAGCTGATAGTTCTGGTTAATAAAAACACATCAATGTAACTTTACTCTACTTTTTTTGTTTAGTTATAGCATTAATTACCTACTCATACAATCATTGTTATGACAGCTGTCATTTTCATGACAGCTTAGTTTCTTTGTCATATTATTTATTTATTTGTCAAATCTTTCAGGCATCACATTGAAAACTTGAAACAATAAAACGCAATGGATGTAAGACAAAAATGGGGAAAATTAAAAAAGAAAAACAAATCTATGACACTATGGTCCCAATGTTATTTGCATAAAACTAGCATTTTGGAATAATAAAATGTCAAATACTAATATTTGCCTGGATAAATATAGTAACTTTCTTTAAAATGAAGGCTACATATCGTCACATGTTTCGAAACAGGCTTATCTATTCTTAATTTTACAATCCACTCTTTAGGAAGCTTTTTATTTTTTGGAAATGAATGGAATGACACGGCTTTTGATTTTCTACTGGCCCGGTTTCTACCCCTGTTCCTCTAGTTCCGGTCAAGAAGCAGCACCGTCGCTTGCGCCCGCTAATAGAAACAAAAATGTTCCCTTCCCCATTTACATTGTCTCCTTTATGCATCAAATTATGATATGGCTAAATGTGAAAAAACTCGAGCAAACATAAACAGGAGAAAAATATTCCGACAACTCCCGACAATAAGTAAGTTGATTTTCTACTTTTTGTATTATAATTTATCCATAATGTTTTTAATTGTAAAATTTAATGATACAAAGCTGTGATTTTCCTTGTTTGGTTTTTTTAGTTTTGAAAATGCTTACAAACGAGCGACCTAATATGACTTTTGTATAAAATTCTTGAATAAATTCTTATATTTTATTCAAAATAAAATTCTTGAATTTTGTATAAAATTCAATAAAAAGAAAGTTTGAAGACCCTATCTGCTTTATTTTTGAACCTTCCTTCATTAAACATAACGTATTAAACATATTCCTATAGTTTAAACATACACTTACTAACAGAAGTCTCTGCACACCCTCCAGCTTTTTTTTTATTTTACCTAAAGATAGGTTATCAGCCAGATATTGGCAATGAAACACACATTTTTTACATAATTTAATCTATTTTAATTAACAATAATCAACTTTAGTAAAATTTATTTAACTTATAATTTATGAGAAAAATTATATAAAATGTCAGAATATTGATGCGCCAAAAGTCCCTGCACACATTATTTTTCTTCAACTTGAAGCTTAATTATTGATGCCAAATCAACTTTATATTTATAGGTAGTCGTTACTACCTTATTTCTTATCACTTCTCATAATCTATTTGGCATGGTGTAAACTAGTTTTTTGTAGTTTCTGGAGTAATTTTACCCCACAATTCCTTTAGTACTCTTTTTAAGTGGTCTTTTTTCTTTATTTTAATTTTTACTTTCTGACGGCCTAGTTGATCCCACAGATGTTGTATTGGATTAAGATTAGGAGATTAGGGAGGTGTTTTAAGTTGCTGTTGAGCATTGTAGAGCAACTATTCTGGAACTTTCCGCGCTGTCGTTATCTTGTTTAAAAATGAATTTTTCCTGGAGATCAAACTTCATTAAACTTTCCGGTAAATTACTCCTCAAAATCTTTATGTAAACGTGTTGGTCTATTATTCCGATGATAAATTTCAAATTACCAACTCAAGCAGCACACATACACCCCCAAACCAAAACACTCCCTCCACCATGTTTCACAATACCAACTATGTTTTTTTCCAGGGGCTCTTTGTTAGGTTTTCTCAAAACTTTCCTCCTTCCATCTGATCCATGAATGTTAAATTTACTCTCTTCAATAAATAAAACACGTTCGCAGAACTATAAGGACTTGTTTACATGTTCCTTTGCGAACTGCAGTTTCAATATCCGGTTCGTTTACTAATGAATGGCTTACACCTAGGCTTACGCACATTATAGCCAGCTTTCTTTAGGTTCCTTCTAATCGTTTGTGCAGATACCCCAATCTTGTAATTTTCTTACACCATACCTGCTAAATTTAGAGCACTTGTGTGGGGTTCTTCGGCCAAAGTCCTTATGATAGCCCTCTTGTAGTGAGCTTGGAGTACGGGGGGCGGCCAGAGCGGTATCTACTTTCCATTGTACCCAGTTTTTCATACAGTTTTAGGACATACCTTACCGTATTATAGCCCGTGTTGACGATTTGTCCTATTTACCTGTATGAGTTGTATGAGTTTCCTCAACTTTACAATTTGGTCGGGAATCGGTGTTGGAACCTCCATTTTTTATCATAGTCTTAACTGTTTGGGCTCAAATTAACACTGGCAAGTTAGGATTAGGCGGAGGTTGAATGGGATAATGTGCAACTGTATACATATCAGTATCTTGGCTAATTCCACTGCGTGCAGAGACTTTTGGCGCATCAATATTTTGACATTTTATGTAATTTTCCTCATAATTTATAAGTTAAATAAATTATATTAAATGTAATTGTTGTTCATTAAAATAGATTTAATTATGTAAAAAATATGTGAGTTTCATTGCCCATATCTGGCTCATAAGGTATCTTTATGTAAAATAAAAAAAAAGCTTGAGGGTGTGCAGAGACTTTTGTTAGTAAGTGTATTCCTTCTTTTGAGACACAGCCATTTTGGGCTATATGCGACTTTACGAATTGGATGACAGATATTGTATTACTCTGTTTAATGTACTAGAAGTTTATATAATGATATTGATCCCCCAAAAAGTTAGTTTAAAAATGTCGCTGTTCCGAGTGAAAGCCCGATGAGGTCAGTCCCCTCGTGGTGGGGGCGGCGCTTAATATCCAAGGCCTTCTAGATCCGACAGTCACCCCGGGCGTCTGGATCATTAATCCACTAATTATCGATTTATCCTTGAATGAATTTATCAATTAAAAGGATTAATGATTGATTTCAACGATCCTTCGGGTTTGATGGATGGATGGGTTGTCGAATACTGCTCCGTCACCGGACCCTACAGTTCCGAGAAAGGTGTTAGGTACTTAACCTTCTCTACGCAGGGGACGCTTTATGTAAGATGGGAGATCCATCTCATATCATGTACACATTAGTATATGAATATATTTATATACATATAGTACTGGAGCTGAGGGCCAAAAAGGTGCCTGATTCGAAGAAAAGTTTTGATCATATAGGCTGAAAGTACTCATTTCATAGACAACAAGTGTGAACGTCTGCCACCTCAGATCGGTTGCCATCAAATTTTATAGGCGAACAAAATCGACATTTTCGACTTTTTTCAATTTTTGCTAATAACTCGAAAACGAAGAAATGCTGTTTTTTATAAAATAAAAGGGCAATAAATTTCGCGTCGACTGATGTCCTCACAGTTAAAATCGGGTAAGTCTTTTCGCCAAAACCGATTGTCAGTTTAGCCACTTTAGCGGAAAAATGAATTACGCTCATGTTCCAAAGTCTGCAATTTGAAGAGGGTTACTCCAAATAAAAAATGTTACGTATAATAGTTGTAGAATATCGAATTCTGTGTAAAACGATCTCATTTATTTTAAAATCAGCCCACTCCTGTCGAGGCAAAGTAATTAAAACGTGAACGTATTTAGCGCCTTGTGGTCTAAAATCCGTGAAATGTTTTGGGATTTTTTTTTCTCAGTTAAAAAGTGCCTTGATTGGCTTTAATAGATTCCATCTTTCGACTTCCGCCCGCTCTTCAGGGATGAATAAACCTCCAAAAGGGTCCTTTTTAGTGGAGAACGGGTCTTAATTTGAACGGCGCACAGTGGTTGAAAATCGACTATTTTCGGAAAAAAACCTTGTCAAACCTGATCTGTAAGCCAAAAAAATAAAGTTGATATTATCACAACCACGATTGAATTTCCTATAAAATGTATAGGTTGAAGCCCCGCTTAACCCGCACTTTTCTGTTTTATGCTATTAATATCCTTGATAGTACTTGCAATATCATTTTATTCATTATTTTTTTTTTTTTTATCATTTTCTTCAATTATCATTAACACTCAAGTTAGTAGTTTAAAAAAGGTAGTTAAAAAAATATATCATACATAGGAGCTATCAATTATTTTTTTCGTTTTGTTTTAATACGTAACTATTAAATGTATATCATATTAAAATATACGATTGGGGTCTATAATTTTGATAGGAGATGGTGGGATTGACTGTTATAATATAGGTTTAATAACTGCAACTCTATCAGTGAAAATTCAGTTCCCTAATTCACGATAAATAGTAGCTGAACTTTTTTTTAATACCAATCTTCGAAAAACAAATGGATTCACAAAATATCTAGACCTAGTTTTTGTAACGAAATCTGTACTATTCGACACACTCACCGAAATTGACGACGACTTGACAACTCCACTACCTTTATTTTATGATCTACCTCCAGTGTTTTTCCCCAAAAAAATCCACAAAGCCATCAAGATATATCCGAACAGAAAAGCAATGGGCTATGATCTTATTCTTCTTCACCTACCTCGAAAACTGGTTTTGTTTCTTACACACAACCTATTATCCTCTTCTTTGGAAACTTTCCCACTCAAAATGATTCTAAAATCACAATTAATCCTTCATCTTACCGTCCTAATGCACTCTATCTATAATGGGGAAAGTATCAGAAAAACTTTTCTTGAACCGAAGCCTTTACTTGAAAACAGTGAAGTGATACCGACTCATCAGTTTGGTTCTGTGCAAGCCACTCTTCATATTTTAAGTAATTTTATTTTTGTTTCTATGAGCTTCCTGCCACTGTCTGTTAAAACAAGGCAAGAATGTTTTCATGAGAAATCAGTTTATTTTTTACCAAGTTATCCGAGGTCATGTTAATAAACTTATTATTAATAATTTCTAAATTCATCCTAAAATCACAGTAGGCGAAAAAGTTGATTTATCATCGACCTAATAGCGATTCAGGCTAACTTTATAAATGATGCTACAGACCTGGTAAGTAAGACATAATGTTTTACTTAACGATTAGTAATAGCCTAATTCGAAGCACAAGCTCCATAGCGAATAAACTGCACGAAATAGCATAGGTATTTCAATAAAAAAAAATCCCAAATGTACAGACGCAGGTGGAAGCAGCTAGAATATGTTTTAATGTTTCCTTGAACGTATCTTCTTCTTAAAAAAATGGATTTTAAAACTGCGCTCGGCTGCGCTTGAAAAATATGGATTACCAAAAAAAAAATGTTTTCTTATTTTCATAGCATTTATTCGGGATTTTATTTCTGGGTTAAAACATAGACCAAGTAGCATCATTTTTATGCTAGTGTAATATGTGAGATCGCTTTCCATGATTATGAAGGAAAATCGCTCTAAGCAACAAAAATGCGAGTTGTAAAAATTATTGTACTGTTATAAATTTTCCGTTGAAAAATATACTTTTTCAATGATCGATTTTCAAAGGGTCCTAACAAGTTTAAAAATGAGATTATCTCCGAATAAATTGATGGAATGTGTCAGGTAACTATTCTATTAATTAATAATGAAATGAAAAAGAATATTCCAATGCCTTCAAAAAATAGGTTTTTTCCGCTTTTCAACCACTGTGCGGCGCCTTAGTGAACGCCGCAAAAGCCGTTGCTCAGAAGTGGTACCAAAATAAGTAATAATTATCAATTCATATTTTATTTTCACGTGCTATTCCTCATGTAATAATTCTATAATGTGATAATTAGATAATCACTTATTGTATAAGCTATCTAATGATTTTACCTATCATGGGGAGATGTGAAACAAATACATCAATCGATCTTTTAAAGACGTTATTACTGAAATATACTATTAACACCTGTCTCACTTTTAAAAACCTACAACCGTACTGTTATCGACACCCTTAAGATTATATTTTCTTTATTCTAGATTATATATTCTCTCAATTTCTGTGGTGAAATTGAAAAAAAATACTTTTTATGAAGGGATCAAATTGAAACTTCCTATAGCTTCTCTTTATCTATCCTTATAAAGACTCAAGAGGTTTTTTTTTGTGTCAAAAGTTCAATAGTTTTACCATATGGCACTATTTATTGTTAAGAGTGCAAAAATTAGTTATTGCCATCCTGTGGATTTAATTGTGAAATCTTCCATATGGTTATTTTGTTAAAGTCTTACTTCATAAATGACTTAGAGGACCCTTCAAACATTAGACTCATGTAGGTATATCTTGAAATAAAATTTGGACTTGTTTAAATATTTCTTTAAGGTAAAGTTTGGGTGTCAGTAACTGTACAGAGTGTCAATAACTGTATGGTTTATCCTAATTATTTATTATTTCAATGAATACTAAAAATATATTATACCCTTAATGTGTTAATAAATTTCATTATTTAAAAATTAAATTTTATTAATTACAACAACATGAAATTTCCTGCATACAATCCTAACGTTTCTTTCACTGCTGTACTTATTTGCATTCAACTTGGTTAGAGGTTTACCATAATTTCAAAGATAAGAAAATAACAGGAAAAATCTGATTCCGGTTAAAGCAATAAACAACTCAGGTGAGTTTTCGGGACAATTAATTGACCAGTGTTTCGAAGGAAAAACGCAAAAAGAACGGCAAAGTATTTCGTGACCTGGCATCGTTTGTCTAAGCTTTGAGCTACTTGGTTATGTTTAAGCCGCGTTCTATTTTCTTCTTTTTTTCGGTATCTTCTCTACAAATCCTTATAGACAACCACGCTAAAACATTAATTCCTAACTTTTCAGACAATGAAATCCTGTAGATGTTAATTTTGAAGTTGTTGCTTTGCTGAAATCCAAATTGCTTTGTTCCAGACGAAAAATAAAAATATATAACGGATTGATTGTTGCTAGAGAAACTGTTAATAAGAAAATACGTCCTTTGATATGCCACGCCTCAAACAAATTAATATGCGTTGCGTTAAAAGATTACGAGCCCGACTGCCCGGGGATTTAACACATTTATCTGCCCTCTCCTTGGCCGGGGAAAACACTCTTAAAGCCAAAAAGAAGATGTTTTACTGATAACAAAAAAAAATTAAAACTTCTTAAGATTAAGTTTTATTTTCAGCTAAAATGTTATTGGGTGGCGTGATGTACGAGTGGGCAAACGCGGTAGATAATAGGCGTTGTTACGAACAATTGGATAGATAATTGGGAACCAGAACATAGCAAGTTCGAAACCCTGAGCCAGGGGAAATTTAATAATACTCGGCGTTAATCTCTACCCTGGCCCGGGAAACCCCGTATAGCCTAAACGGAGAGGAAGGGGAGGAACCAAAAAAAAAAAAATGTTATTTGATTCGTAGGTGCTTTTTCTTCGAGACCGAAGAAGGCACACCCAGGAGTAAAGGTGCCTTTACACTCTGCGAACCTCACCTTCGAACAGGTTCTCCCCCGAACCTTGCCGTACCGACGTGAAGCGCACAGCCATTTATACTTAACGTGACGTTAAGCGAACCAATATGGCTGACGCACCCAACGCTATCTTATGATGACGAAAAAATTTCCATTATCAATATATTTTATATTACCTGGAAAATAAAAAAATAGAAGACGAATTAGAACGACGCACTAATATCACAAACAATTCATGTCACTTAGGAAAAACCAAATCAAAAGTGACACTAGCATTACCCCCGAAAAGGCGAACAGATGAATTTCTTCGAACACCCGATCAATCGACGTGAAGGATGTTCGAGGGTGGTGTTCGAAGGTAATGTTCGTAGAGGGTAAAGGCATCTTAAAGTTTTCTTTTTTTATTCTTATTATTAATGTCGTTATTTTATTATTATTTTTTTTAGGGAGTTAAAGACGTTAAGCACCTTAATATTTTGAAGTAGATATTCATGAAATTCATAAAACAATGTTTTTAAATTACCGATCCACCCCCTTGGCTGTTTGGCGGTAATCCGTTAATATCCGTTAGTCTCGAGCAGGAGCAGTTTCCGACGCCGAACCGCAGGTACCCCCGCCCCCACTTCCTGTTACAGGATACCCCGGAAGAACGAGAGCTGCAATTACTAGTTCCATGAAGGGAGTGGAGGGGGCGCCGCAAGTTAGCTATTTAAGGTCATGCTCAGTGAGCCCGCTCCAATGGCCGCCCGCTGCCATCTTGATAATGACACCGATGCTCTCTGATCATGTGACAGTCTCTTAAGGGATCAATTTTATTCTGGGTTCGAGGCGGGAGCGAACGGTAAATATCTAACTTAACAAAAAGTTGAATATTGATTTTGCAATCTTCGGAAATATGAATTAGCTATCTTTTCATAAAATAGAAGTTCTTTCTACCATTTTCACATAATGTTTTCATCTTCGTAAAAATTAATGTAATCTTGTGCATATGAGCTCCATCACAAGGATAGTAATGTTCACAATTTTAGTTTGGAAATTAGTTACAAAGTAAAAGGAGTTCCGCAAGGATCAGCACTTTCTCACTTATTATACATTATATACATACCTAAATTTGTGCTTGATAAGGTCGGATACACCTAGTTTAACACTAGACCTATAAACAATGGTAACGCTATAGTAGCTCACAGGTACTTTCAACTATTACGCAAATCTTTAAGGTATCTATCGCATGATATAAAATACTAGTTCTGTCTTGATAACTCTCCTGTACTCGTAGGTGCAAGGCTTAAGGAGATTACTGAGGCTGTCATAAAAACTTTTTTTCCAAAAATTACTATAGCATTCCATTCTTACAATACAAATTTATATTAAAAAAAAAAAACCTGATTTTAAAATATGAGCAGACCCGACCATGCGCTGCTTTGGCTCAGTAGCTATAATGCGTTGAATTAATTAAAATTTAAATTATTTAAAATACAACTTTAGGCCATATTTAAAATGTTCGATTATTAATTAAATTCAGAAGATAACACATGGTTCCACCTGAAACAGGTTCGAAATGTTCTCAAACCATGTGAAAAAAATCTGGTGCGTGCGCGCAACACACAACTTTCACTTACCAACTTACTTAGATTAGAAATTGACGTGTTTTGCTTATAATCATTTCCCAAAGTCACACATTTTTCTATATTCATATCTTATTTTTGTTAATCGTTAAAGCCGTTTTTGAGTAAATAAAAAAACCTGTGAAAATGATACAAAATTTATTAAGTAAAGTCCCCCCTCCCGTAGATCAATTTTGATGAAATTTTTACAGTCATATCTCGGGCATATAAATACATCAAATACCAAGTTTGATCAAAATCGTTAAAACCGTTTTTGAGTAAATATAAAAAACATGTGAAAATGGTATAAAATTTATTAAGTAAAGTCCCCCCTCCCATAGATCAATTTTGATGAAATTTTTACAGTCACATCTCGGGCATATAAATACATCAAATACCAAGTTTGATCAAAATCGTTAAAACCGTTTTTGAGTAAATAAAAAAAACACGTGAAAATGATACAAAATTTATTAAGTAAAGTCCCCCCTCCGGTTAATCAATTTTGATGAAATTTTTACAGTCATATTTCGGGCATATAAATCGATCAAATACTCAGTTTAATCAAAATCGTTAGAGCCGTTTTTGAGAAAATCGAAAAAAACGTAAAAAGTTATTAAATAAAGTACCCCCTTCCTTTCAGCAATTTTGATGAAATTTTTGCTGTCACATCGCGGGCATATACCTACACTAAATACCCAATTTCAGGTTCCCACGGTTTATAGTTTTTGAGCTAGTCTGTTCACATACACACACACACACACACACACACACACACACACACACACACACACACACACAGACCATTTCGCGGGACTTGGTTATTTCGACGCAGGGGGTCCCAAAACGTGTATTTCCGTTGAAAACCGGAAGTCGAAAATTTTCACGATCGCAATACTTCCACTTACTATATATTTCATATATAGGTAAGTGAAAGTAAAAACATATGTTCTTACAGTACTACTTATCAAAACTAAAAATTCAATTTTATGAATGAGATAATTTATAACTTTTATAATAATAATTTGAGGCGGCTAAAGATCTCCAAGGTCTGTGAGCCAACCGAAAAAAAAAAAAAAAAAAAAAAAAAAAAAAAAAAAAAAAAAAAAAAATAATAATAATAATTTACATTTTTCTTTATTATTAGAATTCACACGATTTTGGTTAACCCGTCTTTTTTTAAAACAAATAGATTCGATGTTTTTACCACACGTGAAAAGTCGACGCATAATTGCCCATGGGAAAAACACTGATTTTCCAAGTCCAAGCTGAAAAATAGATAGAAACTGGATGCTTCCCACCCTAAATATCGAAAAAAAACGAAGTGTTGTGTCAAAAATCAACCTAACCGCCATCTGTAATAAACTATATAACTCCGACAAACATCGGGACACGATATTATTATATAATATAATATAATATATAAAGATAAGAACTCAAGCATTCTCTAAAAATGTACGACTTATAAATCAAAAATAAATAAATAAAGGGATAATTGATGCCCACTGCCTATAAATGGTAAAATTAATTGAGGAGGCGCTTGAAAGAGACGTTTATTTCTTTAAGATTTAAAGTTATTTTTAGACACTTTTTTTTCTTTTTTTTTTTTTCTCTTCTATAGATGTGTTGGAGATAAAGTGGAATATAAAGATATAAAGGAATTAAGGCGGCTTTGGAAGCTTGTTTCCCATTATCCACTCAACCCATTTATTAATCGCCTCAGCGAGATCGCTCTCGAATGGTGACACGAGTAACTTCTTGGACGGAGGTAGTGGGGCCATGTCGTCGCCCGCTATCTGTCCGAGCAGAGGGAGGAGTGTCGAAAAAATTGAGGATATATGACTTCTTTTATTGGGAACATGTTACTTAATTAAGCGCAACACAATCAGTTCTAATTTAAATGTCTTCTCAGGTCCTCAGGAATACATTAACATACCCAACCTGGTTTGGATACCGCGCTCTGACCTCAAGGTTCTCTCCATAATACGCCTAAAGGCTTATTATAATATTATATAAATGTACTAAATAAATACTCCTATAGGCTAAATATCATCGCTAACAAGCCATGTTTTTTTAATTGATTGCAAATTTTATCATAAAAATCTTAAGATAGTTTATATTTATAAAATGTAGATTAAGGGGATCGTAAAAAAATCCGCTTTTCATCGGAAATGCACGGGTGATACGTTATTTGTTATTGATTTCAAATAACAAAGTAAAAGCTGATACGAAATATTTATGTAACAAGAAAATAATGATTTATACTTTCAGATAATTTAACGAAAACTAAGGGCCGCGGTCTGGCCGAGGGGATAGCGTCCCCGACTCCCACGCTGGCGGTGCGGGTTCGAATCCCACCCAAGCCCGAACATCGAACAGATTCAGCGGCTTGCCATGGATTAGGAGAGGTTGTTTACCCGTAGATAAACCGTCCCGATTAGCCCTCATGGCATAAAACGGGGAGGTGGGGGAATAAAAAATTGGTTTTCATGGCAATCAGCAGCTACTGTCCTAAGACTAAATAAAAAATTAAAGAATTACAAACCACGTGTCGCAAATTGGGAAAATGTAATTCAGTGGCCAAAAATCTATTACTTCTGGCCAAATGACTAAAATGGAATAGTTCTTTTGTCATTAATAATCATCGTACCATAGAGGCTACAAATAAATGAATAAGAATGGGATTTCCTTTATAATTCCGAATAAAAAAAAATATGAATAACATTACTCTTTGTTCTAATTTCTAAAATATATTTGGTGCAATAATAGTAGATGTAGAGCATGTATAGGGAAAAAAAACATTTTTAGCAAAATCAATGCTCATCTCTTTGAAATTATTTTAAAAAAATAATAATGTAGATTCATTACATTATAATATTGACCCACAACAGACTTGACTAGAGCTAACATATAGTGACACTACAGTGTAGTGGCTAGTGTAGCAGGATATAATACTGGAAGTCGTGGGTTCGCTTCCTGCCAGACGGCCCTAGGAATATTTAGTCAGCATAATCTTCTAAAGAACTCAAGGCCACAGGTTCGTAGCCAGCCAGGTGGCCCCGGGATTTTTTGAAGGAATTAGAAATTACTTGTTATGCCGTACTTGGGATGGGATGCAAAATAGAGGTCCCGATCCTACACGGATCCCTTTATAAAAAGTATTTTTTTTTAATTTTACCATAGAAATGTTGTCTTAAGGGTGGCAATAACTGTACGGTTTGCCCTATATATTTGATACTATTTCCAAGGTCGCGATGTCATAACTGTACACTTTCCGTTTTGGTCTCATCTTTAATCCCAAGGTAGTACTCAAGTATTTAATAGTGTTTTCAAGTCTTTCATGGAATATGGGGCCCAGGCTTATGGAAGTAAAGAATATGTAGAAATCGATAAACTTTTTTATTTTTTCATTAAGAAATTATTTAACTTACCACAACCAACGCAATCATATCTGATTCATAAAGAAACCAAAATAGTTCCCATCTTTATTGACATCTTAAAAATACATAACAATTAAGTACATTCTAAAACTTTTATCGTATTCAAATAATAGACTACCAAGTTTTCTGAATAATAAAGTAATAAAAGAAAAGGTCTAAATTGGCTAAAAGATCTAAATGAACTGGCAGAAAAATATAACATTCAAATGAATATTCAATCTAATAATCAAAATAACTGGGCCTTAATACTACAGGGATTTAGAGAATCCTTAACAGAAATTTATAAATTAAAATTTATACAAAAGGCTTCCAAATCTGATAAAATGATTCTATATAAAAAACCTACACGACTATTTTAGCGGAAATCAGAAAATGTTTTGGCAGGAGTTATTTAAATAGCGAAGATGTTATGTACTACCTAAATCGTAAAGATTGGCTGGCGCTATATAAATATTGTAAAAGGGCATGGCAATATAGATATAACCTTATCCAGGAATTTAATTATAATTAAAACAATAACAAAAAATTGTTTTTATTGTTATTGTTGTACTTTTTGTTTAAAAAAAAAATAGTATCATTAATAAATAAGAAGAGTCAGGGCGGTACATTAAGTTATATTGTTTATATATGTTTATTTTAATTAATCATTTTTTTTGTTTTTTTTTGGTTTTAGTTATGTAGGTATATCTTAGTAATGTATTAAAATGTATATGGCCAGCTCCGGACTGACGGTCTAATTCTGTGAATGTTTTTATTTACTTAGTAGTTGGTATGAACCTGGTATGTGAATAAAACTAAATAAAAACAGTAAAAAAAAAATCTCAAGGTAGCAATGTTTAAAATTTGTCACTTTTTTTTTCCAAGGAGCAAGAGAAGATTTCAAGACTCTACAAAGCGGTTCCTTAATTCAACAATGGTCAGGTTTTTCCTTAGTTCGAATAAACAGAAGTTTACATTGTATTTTTGCTTGCTTGTCTTTTTCATTGGCATAAAAATGTCTGCAAACCGTTGGGAGCAGCTTGGGGAAAGTACGGAATTGTTTTTAGGATCGTGGTTACCCTTGACTGGCGTCACCATGGACTGTATCAGTACTTTCCACAATGGCCGCCGGCTAAATGGCAAATAAGTCTTCCGAACTCATTGTGTCTCTTTCTTTCTTCTTCTGCTCCGAGTTCGATACCCGCTGCTGCTAACCCGATCGGCGGAGGGTGATCGCCCGGTGAAAGGCAGATGATCTCGCGGGACACAGCTTTCGCCGGATTTTTTATTGTCATTGGTTGTCACCGCGGTCGCCGATGATCCGGGAACCGGGGAAGAGATGTCCGTTAGCAATCATCGATTTGTCACTGTTTTCCGATTCGAGAAAGCAACAACGCCTTCAGTGTTGGACTTCTTTTTTTTTTTTTTCTTTTTGTGCCGGACCAGTCAATACATCACCCACCGGGCAGATCATCCCATTGTGTTCTTCTGACTCGCCCCATTCTCGAAACGAAATTCGATTCGCTGCATATTCAAGAAAATATTTCCAAATGGGATTGTACCGGAAATTCCGGCTTCGATCTTTATCAAGAAGAAACCAATGGACAGAAATGAAAACATATTTTAATAATAGAAATCGAGTCCCGGCAACATTCAATCAATAATCAAGAGAGTAATTCCACCTCTTCGTTTTTCTAAAAAAAACAAGACACGTGTTGAGGTTTTATAATTGAAGGGGTCAGGGCAAAATAGTGCCAAGCAACATTTTTAACAAAAATAAACTGTAGCTGCAGTCTGCTGTATATTAGGTAGGCCTATATGTCTATGATGGAAATGCCACCTAAATACGACTATCGAGGCTCTATATTGTCATATTTAGGTAGAATTTCCTTCGTAGATACATAGTCCTGCGTAATATACAGCAGATTGCAGCTATAGTTTATTTTTGTTAAAAATGTTGCTTGGCACTATTTTGCCCGTACCCCTTCAATTGAAAAAATCTGGTGCATGCGCGCTACACACAACTTTCACTTACCAACTTTGATTAGAAATTAATGTGTTTTGTTAATTGCCATTTCTCAAAGTTATACATTTTTCCACATTCATTTCTTATTTTTGTTTTCATTTGCTTAAAAAAAACAACACTAATTTCCTTTATTATTAAATAAAAGTTTTTACTTGTGATAATTCGGCAATGCAAGCATAATACTCCAAGTCGTCTGATTTTATAATTCTCTGTGTACTTGTTGAATATTTCTCATAAAGCAAATAATTCTCAAATGAACAGAACATCTTAATTATAACGCATTGGTTTGTCATTAAAGGTGTATGCTCAAGGTGTTTTACGAGTTGACGGAATATTTTTCTTTTTTTCTTCTGCATTTGCTTACTTGATTTTTTTCATATATCATATTTAGCCATTTCCTATTTTTAGGCGTGATGAGAGACAGTTAATTTCTCAATGTAAACTAAAACAAAGATACTTTATAGGAAAACAAAAAAGGCCCCTTCCCCATTTAAGCCCCCTCAAGAAATTTGAGTACTGATAAAATTTACCTGATATTATTGAACACCTAATTTTCATTTAACATGACAAATTTGATCAAAATCATTAAAGCCGTTTTCGAGATAATAGAAAAAAAGGTAAACATTGGAAAAAAATTATTAAGTAAAGTCCCCCCTCCGGTTGATCAATTTTGATGAAATTTTTACAGTCGTATCTTGGGTATATACATGCATCAAATACCAAGTTTGATCAAAATCGTTAAAGCCGATTTAGAGTAAATAAAAAAACACGTGAAAATGTTACAAAATTTATTAAGTAAAGTCCCCCCTCCGGTTGATAAATTTTGATGAAATTTTTACAGTCGTATCTCGGGCATATTAATACATTAAACACTCAGTTTAATCGGAATCGTTAGAGCCGTTTTTGAGAAAAACCTAAAAAGTTATTAAGTAAAGTACCCCCTCCCTTTAAGTAATTTTGATGAAATTTATGCTGTCACATCGCGGGCATATACCTACACTAAATACCTAATTTCAGGATCGCACGGTTTATAGTTTTTGAGCTAGTCTGTTCACACACACACACAGACCATTTCGCGGGACTTGGTCATTTCGACTCAGGGGACCTCGAAACGTGTATTTCCGTTGAAAACCGGAAGTCGAAATTTTTCACGATCGCAATACTTCCACTTACTATATATTTCATATATAGGTAAGTGAAAGTAAAAAGAATCTAGCTTTGTTTCTCAGTCAGCAGCATCTTTTGGAGGTGCCTAACCTACGCAATCGTCGTTTCAAAATTAAATCTATAAATGTCATTTATCCAAGAATATAGGGAAGGATGGAAGTGCCTTACCTGTGAATTATAAATTCATTATATTTTTTTATGGTGGAAAACATGGAAAAATAAATGTTTAAATTTTTTTGCAGCTTAAGAATTCTCTATAAATCGAAGTTTCAAGGAACTAACTCAATAATTCGTCTATTTCTTAGAACAGAATTCAAACAGTTAATCGTGTTCGCTATTAATTGAATTAGCACCTCTTCCCTGTGATCGTTTTAAATAATTTCGGACTTCCTCACAATTTATTTGAAATCACGATGAGTTCGAAGAGGTTTTAGAAATTGATTGTGCCTATCATTTTTTTCTGCTTTTTGTATTCTCGTATATCGAAAGATCATATTCTTTCGCAAGGGAGTACTGTAAAACACTGAACTCTATTTTTTCGATACGTTCAATTATAAATTTCTTGAAAATCTGTATTTAAAAATTATTATGTGTTCCTTGATACAATGAAAAACTCCTATTTCGAAAATTTTCAAGAAAACGCTTTTAATAATATTTTTCTTTGGAAAAATCGTACCGTTTTATTTTGTAATAGTATGAGATAAATACTAAAACACAATAGTTTACTAAGAAGTATTTTTTTAACGTGCTATAATGCGAAATATTGAAATTTTGTTCGACAAAAAAAAAATTCTGTAATAAATATCAATTAGGTATGTTCATTACATTTCTTTAATTTTATATTCCTGAAAATTAACTAGTTTATTCCCATGGTGATTTTGAAACAATTATGTAACTGCCTTATTTTTACCTTGGTAATTCGAAGTCTCGATAAATTGAAGTATTTTGTGTTTACCTCAAATTTCAAGTTCGAGTTATCAAGAGTCGCCTGTATCGGGAGATATGAAATTAAATGTAAAATATAAAACTGATATGAATTAGTAAGAAATACAGGAATATCTATATATGAAGATGAAATTCTGTTTGTTTGTTCTTTATAGAAATCCATATCGTTTGTCCCAAATTCTCCAAATTTCACTCAGTGGTTCTTTCATACCAGGTGCGAACACCTGTCCATATTAAAACTGCATAACTTCAGCCGATCTTCAGCTGATATTCTTTATTGTTATAAAAATCGTTTTGATTTCGCTTTAATATGTTTTTTTACGTAATCGACCGTTTCATTAGAAAAGTGAAATTCTGTTTGTTCTTTATAGAAATCCATACCTGGTGCGAACACCTGTCCATATTAAAATTGCATAACCTCAGCCGATCTTCAGCTGATATTCTTTATTGTTATAAAAATCGTAATGATCTCGCTTTACATTGGTTTTTTACATTAGAAAAATGAAATTCCCCGGGTGAAAGCGGGAAATAAAGATGAAATTCTGTTTGTTCTTTATAAAAATCCCTACCGTTTTTCCTAAAGTCTCCAAATTTCGCTCAGTGGTTTTTACTTTCACTTACCTATATATGAAATATATAGTAAGTGGAAGTATTGCGATCGTGAAAATTTTCGACTTCCGGTTTTCAACGGAAATACACGTTTTGGGATCCCCTGAGTCAAAATAACCAAGTCCCGCGAAATGGTCTGTGTGTGTGTGTGTCTGTGTGTCTGTGTGTGTGTGTGTGAACAGACTAGCTCAAAAACTATAAACCGTGCGAACCTGAAATTGGGTATGTAGAGTATGTATAAGCCCGCGATGTGACAGCAAAAATTTCATCAAATTTGCTCAAAGGGAGGGGGTACTTTATTTAATAACTTTTTAAGTTTTTTTCGATTTTCTCAAAAACGGCTCTAACGATTTTGATTAAACTGAGTATTTGATCTATTTATATGCCTGAAATATGACTGTAAAAATTTCATCAAAATTGATCAACCGGAGGGGGGACTTTACTTTATAAATTTTGTATTATTTTCACATGTTTTTTTTATTTACTCAAAAACGGTTTTAACGATTTTGATCAAACTTGGTATTTGATGAATTTATATCCCAGAGATGTGATAACCAACATTTCATCACAATTGATCAACCGGAGGGGGGACTTTACTTGATAAATTTTGTATCATTTTCACGTGTTTTTTTTATTTACTCAAAAACGGTTTTAACGATTTTGATCAAACTTGGTATTTGATGTATTTATATGCTCGAGATATGACTGTAAAAATTTCATCAAAATTGATCTACTGGAGGGGGGACTTTACTTAATAAATTTTGTATCATTTTCACGTGTTTTATTTATTTACTCAAAAACGGTTTTAACGATTATGATCAAACTTGGTATTTGATGTATTTATATGCTTGAGATATGACTGTAAAAATTTCATCAAAATTGATCAACAGGAGGGGGGACTTTACTTAATAAATGTTGTCCAATTTTTACCTTTTTGATCGATTATCTCAAAAACGGCTTTAACGATTTTTATCAAATTCGTTATGTTTAATGAAAATTAGTTGTTACTTAATGTCAGGTAAGCTTTATCATTATTAAAATGATGATAAATACTGTCTCTCATCACGCTTAAAAATAAGAAACGGCTAAATATGATATATGAAGAGAATCAAGTAAACATATACAGGAGAAAAAAAGAAAAATATTCCGTCAACTCATAAAACACCTTGAGCTCACGCATGCACCGTACGCATTTAATGACAAACCAATGCGTTATAATTAAAAATGTTCTGTTCATTTGAGAAGTGGCAATTAACAAAATGCATTAATTTCTAATCTAAGTAAGTTGGTAAGTGAAAGTTGTGTGTTGCGCGCACGCACCAGATTTTTTGATACCAGGTGCGAACACCTGCCCATATTAAAATTGTATTGCTTCAACCAATCTCTGGGTATATTGTTTATTGAAATAAAAATCGTTTTGATATCGCTTTAATTGTTATTTACGAAATCGACCGTTTGAGTCGATAAAACTCTCATTTTATAGATTCAAAAAATGAAATTCTCTGGGTGAAACCGGTATATAAAGCTAATAATAAATAAACAGATTAATAAAAACAAACCATAGATTTTTGAGATTGGAACTGTTTGACCATTGAAGTTTTACGCCAATAAACGTAAAGTGACTAGCAGTATATCGAACGATATTCTCTAGTCCTTACTAAACGTAAAGTAAATTATTCCGAAGTCTTTGGAGGTTTGTTATTAAATAAAACCTTGTCCCCACAGTACAGGGGCGATTGTCACGGGAGGCTAGTTCCAATCTTCATCAATGACTGGTTAAACTTTTAAATTCTATTCTTTTTACCTGTCCTTTAATTAGTCTTAATTAGTTACCTATGTCTCCTCCAGGTAGTTAGTTAGAGCTAGGTACCTCGTCCAATTAGTGGGTAATAACAGTCCATCTCTTATTCAATGGTTCTCTGTTTCAAAGAAGATTGGATAATTCATTATTATATAATTAATTGTTTGTAATATCGTTACCTTGGGCTGTATCTGGCATTGTAGGATAATATGATAATTTTGGTGCTTTATTCACCGGCTCCCCTTACGCAATTTAGAACTATTGTAAATCATTTGTCACGCAGTGAAATTAGAGAAAAATAATAAAATAGCATTTAGTGCAAAACAGACACTTTGCGCGTTCGCAACGCCTGTTAGGCATAACTATAGACTTAGGAGCCGGGATGGCCGAGTGGACAAGGGCGCTTGCAATAGATAATAAAGACAAAGTTAAGCAACGTCCATCGTGGTTAGTACTTGGATGGGTGACCGCTCCATTCGGGTGACCGCCTACCAATGAACGCCACGCAGTCCAAGTCTACCCCCACCCCCGGGTATGTGAGGCCAGTCAGCCTACTGGAGGCGACTCACACCGACCGGGCGTAGGAGTGATGAACCTTCCCCGTGTATCTCATCGAGAATCGTGGTGTGGTTTTCCAGGATGTCAGTAACCGCCAGGAGGTTTGGTTCAGGGACGGTATGCTTCAGGGAAAGAAATATAGGTCCTCGGGGCCTGCTGACTCTGAGCTACCATAATCCTTGGACTTAGACCAGTTTGTCACTGTCCTTGAACCCGAGAGAGCTGACGCCATCGGTGGGAAGGACACTGCCAAATTGGCCCCAATGGGATTGGTTATGGAGCTATGGGCAGTCTGCCGCTGTACCATGGTGACCATGGCTTGCAGCAACGTGAGGTTTGGGCTACCCCCTCCAGGTTGTCTATACTCCCGCAAGCAAAACAACTCTCTGTAAGAAGACCACACTGCTCGGCCAAAGGTCCCATTAGGCCTAATGCGCCACCGAAAAAAAAAAAAAAAAAAAAAAAAAAAAAAAAAAAAACAATAGACTTATTAATGACATGGCCAAGACTGAGATGCCTTTTATGAGGCGACTGAAAAGGAGTTGGATGAGGGACCTCCGCTCCTGAAACAAGTCCGGGATGATGTGCTGCTGGGCACTATATTCCCTCATGCCTTAAAATGCAAACATCAAAGCAGTTTATATCACATTTACTGATTGTAGCTTGGCTGCGACTGGTGCGAATATAAATATGAAGCAAAAAAAAAACTTCATTTTTTTTTTCCAAAAATTATTATTCAGTGAATATGTTGTTCTCATCAGTGTGACCAAAAATGCCATGTTTTAATTTTTTTTTTTTTTTTAACGTTCGTATTTGATTAATCAATATTTAAATAATCCAAGCTGGACAATTTTTATGGGACATTTTGGAATATCAATCAAACGCTGCATAGCTCAAATACTATTGGTCCTAGTAAGAGGAATCTTTTTCCATATTTTTATGATTGCAAGGGCTTTAATTTGGCATATAACTTGTTTGCAGGTTAAAATTTATTTTATAAACAATCCAAAATCGGATTTTAAAATATATATATTTGTAATAATGAAACAATGGTATCCTATTACAGCCTCATGCAATATATATTTTCTCACATTCCTTTAATTTGGTGGATGTTTCGGACTGTCGTGTCCATATTCATCACCTGCATAGTGTAAAATTAATTTTAGAATTTTTCTTATACAGTTATAAACAATAAAAATTAAAGTACCATTATAAATACAAAGATAGAGTTAAAATAGGTATGAACATGACATATAGATATTTCAAGTGTCAATTTTAAAGGGTTACTTAAATAAATACGTAAGAATCAATAAATAACAATAGAACAAAAATAAAAATAAAATAATAATAAAATGACAACAATGCTCACCAACCTTCTCGTTTTGGATATTAAAAAATCTGGTGCGTGCGCGCAACACACAACTTTCACTTACCAACTTATTTAGATAAGAAATTGACGTGTTTTGTTAATTGCCACTTTACAAAGTCACAAATGTTTTCACATTCATTTCTTATTTTTGCCGTTTATGAGTAAATAAAAAACACACGTGAAAATGAGACAACATTTATTCAGTAAAGTGCCCCCTCCAATTCATAAATTTTGATGAAATTTTTATTGTCACTTCGCGTGACATCACATATTTGGCATTTACATACATCAAATACCAAGTTTGATCAAAATCGTTAAAGCCGTTGTTGGGTAAATGAAAAAAAAACACGTAAAAGTGGGACGCAATTTATTAAGTGAAGTACCCCCTCCGTTTGATCAACTTTGATGATCTCATAATGGGCATATTAATGCATCAAATACTAAGTTTAATCAAAATCGTTAGAGCCGTTTTCGAGAAAATCGATAAAAACGTAAAAAGTTATTAAATAAAGTACCCCCTGCGTTTAACCAATTTTGATGAAAGTTTTGCTGTCACATCGCGGGCATATACATACACTAAATGTCTAATTTCAGATTCGCACGGCTTATAGTTTTTGAGGTAGTCTGTTCACACACTTTTTGATGAAATGTTGCCTGTCACATCTTTGGCATATACATACGTCAAATACCCAGTTTGATCAAAATCTTTAAAGCCGTTTTTGAGTAAATAAAAAAAACACGTAAAATGATACAAAATTTATTAAGTAAAGTCCCCCCTCCGGTTGATCAATTTTGATGAAATTTTTACAGTCATATCTCGGGCATATCAATAGATCAAATACTCAGTTTAATCAAAATCGTTAGAGCCGTTTTTGAGAAAATCAAAAAAACCTAAAAAGTTATTAAATAAAGTACCCCCTCCCTTTGAACAATTTTTATGAAATTCACATCGCGGGCATATACCTACACTAAATACCCAATTTCAGGTTCCTGCGGTTTATAGTTTTTGAGCTGGTCTGTTCACACACACACACACACGCACGCACGCACGCACGCACGCACGCACGCACGCACGCACGCACGCACGCACGCTCGCACGCACGCACGCACGCACGCACGCACGCACGCACGCACGCACGCACGCACGCACGCACGCACGCACGCACACACACACACACACACACACACACACACACATACACACACACACAGACCATCGCGGGACTTGGTTATTTCGACTCAGGGGGTCCCAAAACGTGTATTTCCGTTGAAAACCGGAAGTTGAATTTTTTCACGATCGCAATACTTCCACTTACTATATATTTCATATATAGGTAAGTGCAAGTAAAAAATGTATGTATGTATGTATGTCTAAATATATATATATATATATATATATATATATATATATATATATATAATGTAGATATATGAAAACGTCGACAATACTTATCTATAGTTATTTATAACATTATAAATTAAATTTCAAGATTAAATTTCATTTAAAACTTAAGGATTTCGTTACTCCAAACTCAGGTCAAATAATGAAGGAATAATCCTTAAAGGCGATATTTATCTATAGTATCGTAATTCCTCGTCATTAATTCACTATTACATAGGTACTCGGATATTTGTCAGCACTGATTCATGTTCTCGGATGTTCCGCAGGTGTCCTCCCAGTTTACGATCTTGGAAACCTTCCCCTAACTCACTCTTGAGCATGAGTTAGTTACCTGCGGCAGTGGGCATTTACATATCCGCACAAAAGAGGCCTTAGCCGCAGCGACGGATTTATTTTTTACATACTTATAATTTTTTTTTTGTTAAATATTTACGATTGGTAGCGAGGCTTCCGAACCGAGATCGGTCACACTTTGAACTTTAGCCATAATTCAGTAAGAGGGACTAGTCGCCTTTTACAGTCGTAAATCGCCTTTTTGGACTCTGAGGTCTAGTGATAATTTTTAATAAATAAATTTAAGACAGGCCGCTAAACTTTTTGAGTCGGATATCTCATGAATTTTAATGACTTGTTATCGGCCTTGCTAACATCGTTGCCGACATTTCAAATGGAAAGAATTTTTATCCGAATAATATTGTAGAGTAAAACAAATGATTCAAAAGAGTTTTAGACTTTTTGTTGGAATATTTACAAACTGTTCTAATACTTGTTCTTAATTCAAAACCGTCATACCTTCTACCTACTTACAGACAAATTTATATGAAGGGCCATGGGGAAAAATCACGGTAGTCCAATCAAGTCCATTCTGAGAAAAATTAAATTTAAAGTTTATGGTTCCCTTGATCCATTTTCCGAAAGTTAAAATCAGTTTCAAAAAACATATTCCTCTAACCCATATAATTGTTTACCGCTGTACAAAATTTCCAAAACCAAATAGTAGTTTAAATGCCAATGAAATAACAAAACATCACCAAACTTCTCATTGTTGGCGGGAAAAACCACTGTAGTCCATTGCTTATTTGTTTGTGACCCGTAAACTATTATTATTTTTTTGGTTAAACAAACAAAACAAAAATACTTTTAATAACAAATTTATTTCTATTTGCTAATAGAAATAGTAATAATAATAATAGTAATAATTATTATCAACAAAAAATTTTATCCTTCCATATTCCACTGTAATTTAAAGTAGGCCATTATATGTAATGATGTTTTGGGGTAAATTTCAACAGATGCGTTTATTTACTTCCCTAAAAGTTAATATTACAGTAAAAGTAACAGCAAAGCGTGAGCGGGTTTAGCTAGTAGCTAATAGCGATAAAATGGTCCAATTTTATTTGAAGCCTGTTTCTTCTTATACTGTAAACTTGTTTTGGTTGTTGATTTTTCTTCTCGGAAAGTGGTTTTTATCACTTTCTTTTTCACCCGAACAGCAGTTGTCACAATTAATTGTTCGCCTCCGGCCTGGCTGTCGGTGAAAACTATATCATCCTAATAGGCATTGAATTGGGCTCGGTCGACCGTAGGATGATCCTCCTCAAGGAACACAATAGCTGAAGGAACACGCTAACATCAGCACAGACAGATATAATTACAGGGGGGGGGGGGATGGGCGGGCCCCCGCTGAAAGATGATTGTACGATAGGCTAACTGATAAATACTCGGTGTTGATAGTGGCTATACAATTACGCAGCATCATATGTCGAAGGCTTTGTCATTCAAATGGGTCAGGGGGGTACCTAATTGTGCCTCCTCTACCTCGGCCGCAACTGTTGCTATAAGTATAATCATATTCCTCATTGCTATTCCCACAACATCGGCACTGGTAACAAAAAAAAAAAAAAAAATAGGGCTTTTGTTGGTCGAGTTAATGATGTACTACCAAAAAAATGAAAAGTGTTGTAAATACTTAGGCAGCCTACTTTGCACCGATATCTACGATACATTTAATCATACGTGTGTAATGAGACTCTATATATGTAGGGGAGAGCGGGGTTGGTTGGCAACAGTTTTCACTTTTTTGATTATTAAATCGTTCCTGTAAATATAACCCCAATGGGGCTGATACCGCTGTAAACTCCAAGTATTAGAGTACATCTAGTATTTTTTTCACAACATAATATTTAATACTAAGATCATAGAAAATTGAAGAGTTCGTCAATCCAGAGTATGCCAATTAACCCCCTATGTGGGGCAGGTTGGCCTAGAATGTGGGGTTTGTTTAGCCATCTCATTCAAGTACTGCCTGACACATATTATTCTTATTAAAAGCTGCACTATAATGGTATAATAATTTTGAATCGGTTTTTAACAGCTTTTGAGGGAAAATATAATGACAATAGAAGAAGATAGAAGTTTAGACTGTCGTCACTTTCTGCATAAGAAAAATTGCTCTCATCCTCCTCTCTGGAACTAAAGACAATTGGTAGTTTCACCTTTGTTTATGTTTACCTTGCTTTTGTGAATTGCTACTGCGCCAACAAACCTCAGTTGAAGAGAGTCAACTAACCCCACAGGAGAGATAATACGAAAGATGACTGTCAGGACAGGGGAGAACAAGGTGTGAAGGAAACTATAAGCCAATGGTCAACCTACCCGCTAAGCCAACCAACCCCGCTCTCCCCTATACAAGGAGTGTAGTTTCATTGTTGTTTGTTTAACGCCACTTTATGCCGCTATGGCTAATCGGACGATGCTACAGTGGGTGTCCTAAATTTTGCCTATCCAGGTATCATTAGGATAGGGATCTTTAACGAGTACATGACATCGTACAGGCTCGGGACCTCCATTTTACGTCCTATCCGAGGGACGGCGTAGCCAAGGAGTTTTTACTCACATTAAATAATCCTATGGCCACCTCGGGACGCCCCTAGGGCTGACCCCCCTATATTACTTTTTTAAAGGTAAGATAAACCCAATGTGAAAAATTAAATGACACCCATGCTATCCAATAATGGTCACAAAAATTGGTTACTTTAAGAATTTGGTCGAAAAATTTCTTCTCGAAAACTTACTTGTGACCTAACTGTAAGTGATGAAAAGTGCCGAATCGTGAGTCGGAATCATAGAGAAAAACTGTTTGCTTATTTAGAAATGAGCGTGGAAAATCGATTGAAGAACCGACTTCGAGGATATTTCCATATTTCTTTTTTTCTTTTTTTTTCATACAGCCGTTTTCCGGTTTCCCCGAAAACGCAACTCACAAGTCTATAATATTTTCCGGGTATGTAAAAAAAAAAGAAGATTCGGTAGAAAGTTCAGAGGAAGAGGAGCGGAGAGTACGGCCCCTAGTTAGAGGTGCTACAATTGTGGGAAGGAGGACAAAAAGGTAATCGGCTGTAAAAGAAGGGGGTCGGGAGATCTGATCGTTCACACGGCACCCAGCACCTTCGCCCAATTGATTTGTTTGCTTCTTACCGCCTCGCCTCGGTTCAACATGTCCAGTCATCCTAAACATCACCCGATTTTCCATGTTCGCTTCAGGGTTAGCTTAATATTGTTATACTCTGGTAGGATAATAAGTGCGCAATCCATCTAATATTAAATGTATTTCTTTTTGTATTTTCCGTTCTATGTTCTTATTGAGTTTAGGCATGTAGTGTAACTGTACCATTAGTTGACAGTGCTCCAATAGTTGACATTTTTTACAAAAAAACAAAAAGTGTGAATTATAAGATTCAGGGTTGATTGCTTAGGTTCAAAATTTGGTGGTGATTTGCTAAGTTATACTAGTTAGCTGTGCTGCCATCGACATTAGTTTGATGAAAACTCAAGCTTATTTGTGAGAGATTACTTTGGCGAATTTTCTGGTGGCCTGAAAACTTGATATCTGCTATCCAGTTTCATTAGGGTGGAAGTCAAGTTAAATAAGCTTTTTAGTTGGTTTATTTGAGTTTAGTTATGATTTAATTACATTTATGTTATTCATTACATTCATGAGAATCATTTGATATCCTTTTTAATATATTTATACAATGTTTTAGAGCTTAAATGTAGGTGTCAACTATTAGAACAGAAATTAATCCTTAATTTCAATAGTTGACATAGATGTCAACTCACCGCCAGAATTAGATAATAGAGAAGTCTGGGTCTTGCTCGATGACAGGTGTCTTATTTAATGAATTTTTAGTTAATGTGATCTATCCATGGATCGTTGAGAGCAAAATTGCATTGCCAATAATCCTATTCCTATAAGGACAAGCGTCTCATCTGACTCTCCCCACTTCCCACTTTTGCAAAGAACCTGTGATACTTGCTATTAGTCGAACTCTATCAAAATGCTACACATTTCATCCAACCAATAAATGTTGGCATCTTTAATTGTCTAAAAGAGCACTGGAAGAGTGAAGTTCATCATTCGAGAGTCTAAAATTGCGCAAACCCAACATTAAAAACGAAACTTCTGGCCATTACTATAATTTATTTATCATACTTATCATACATAATTGTATAATTCAATGACAAGTGTTTATTACATGAAAAGTTTGACAAAACTGATGGTTGTGGAGTATTTAATAATGTTACTCTACATTTCGCGAACGCGCGAGCTTTAGCGTTGTAGGTTGCTATGCTAACCACGACAATACAGGTAACCCCTGATATTTTTTTGTGATTCTTTGAATTCGTGTTCAAAAATTGCCGTATGAATGTATTAGTAGTGTATTTTTAGTATTTTGAGATACCATTGAAGGGAAGGAGTAAAAGAGAAGGGAAAAAGAAGGAAAAAGAAAAAGAAGATACTCGTATATATAATAAAAAAAAATCTGGTGCGTGCGCGCAACACACAACTTTCACTTACCAACTTACTTAGATAAGAAATTGACGTGTTTTGTTAAATATCATTTCCCAAAGTCACACATTTTTCTGCATCCATATCTTATTTTTGTTAATCGTTAAAGCCGTTTTTGAGTAAATGAAAAAACCCGTGAAAATGATACAAAATTTATTAAGTAAAGTCCCCCCTCCGGTTAATCAATTTTAATGAAATTTTAACAGTCATATCTCGGGCATAAACATACATCAAATACTCAGTTTAATCAAAATCGTTAGAGCCGTTTTTGAGAAAATCGAAAAAAAACGTAAAAAGTTATTAAATAAAGTACCCCCTCCCTTTGAGCAATTTTGATGAAATTTTTGCTGTCACATCGCGGGCATATACCTACACTAAATACCCAATTTCAGGTTCGCACGGTTTATAGTTCTTGAGCTAGTCTGTTCACATACACACACACACAGACCATTTCGCGGGACTTGGTCATTTCGACTCAGGGGACCCCAAAACGTGTATTTCCGTTGAAAACCGGAAGTCGAAATTTTTCACGATCGCAATACTTCCACCTACTATATATTACATATATAGGTAAGTGAAAGTAAAAAAATTATAACTATCTACTTTTGTGCATTCTTGGATGTTGTTATTACATTACCACAATATGATTAACAAATATTCTAAGATAAGATGTATAGTATGCTGTGGATTAGCAACCCAATGTAGTTGTCCGGCATTACTTTTATGAATAAAGTGTTTCTCTTTCTATGTAGATTAAATTATTAGGCGATTGAAAGAGTCGTTAACTATTGTTTTTATATTTATTTTCGTAAATTTTATAGACATTTTCTTAAATTGCCCGAATGCGCCACGAAAATTACCTTTTTTTTTTTTTTAAATATTAGAATTTCTAAAGAAAGCTTTCCGATCCTCAAATTCGGAAAGTTGTAGGAATTTAGCTAAGTGCCATAATAACTCTTAAAAGAATTTCGTAAAACCTACTAAAAAATATATATATGTTTTATTTTTTCTACAAACCTGTATATATTTTTTTGAATATTTTTTTTTTTTTTTTTTATGATGTTCATGGGAATAAAAGATGAGGAGAAGAATCCTGTAAAGCACGGTGGGTGAGCAAGGAGTGATGCTGTACTAACTAGCTGAAGGGGGAACAAAAGAACTCGGAGCAAAAACTGAAGAGTTTGGGACATGGACGGTTGCCTCGTCTTCTTATCTCATTTCTAAACCAACAGTAATTAGATTTTAACAGGAGGAACCGATCGCTTTAGTAAACCTCAAGAAAAAAAGTCAAGTTAAAAAAAAAAAAACAGAGCCACCCATGTAGTCTTGGCAGGTATATGGAAGGTTAAGCAACTGAACAGCATTGCCGATATTATATATTGTAACACTTATGAGGGTTAATAGTTATTTTCATAACTAGTTCCAAAAGTGGTTGTTTTTGGTGTGTGGTCGAGTTTAACGCACGAGGCGTAGCCGAGCGCGGAAATTAGACCAAGCACCGATAACACACTTTTGGTACGCGTTATGAACAATACTTTTCACCATACTGTTCATACTTGAGTACAGTAAAACACTTTTATATTTCATTAATAACTTACAGACACAATATTAGAAATTGACACTTGACACTAGCATTCCCCGTCGCGACTTTGCCCGCGAGCCTTTAAAATCAATTCTGTGATCATTATCTTGGTATTGATTTAATATAATATGTTATTGTTAGATGTGAACCGTACAAATGTTGGAAACAAAGTCAGCGAAGGGGGAAAGGGATCGGAGCTTCCGGTAGGTGGAATGTTGGAGGGGGAAGCTGCCGGCTCGGTAGAAGAGAGGGAGGCGCGCAATGGAGAGAGTTCACTAAAACCGCCGAAACAAAAAATTGCTTACTCGTCGTGAACGCTTCATTTTTCGCTATAAAACATGGTTTTCGATGCCCCTTAAGTGCTTTCGAGTTAAACTCGTCGTATCAATTTCTTTAAAATGAGTCCAAATTAGATATTTTTTTCGAAGTGCAATTTCATGATTTAAACCTCATAGGCGTTACATTTTTGAAATTCCTTTCTTAGTGGTTACCTACATCGCGTTTAAAATCTAATTTCCGAACTTCAAGTTTCTATCATTAATAGTTTTTGCTATGCGTTGATTCTGTCAGTCAGGACAAAGCCTCTTATATATAGAGAGAGAGACAATAGAAGAAAAGTACTTGTATATTTATATTAATATTTATAGTACAATTCTGATTATTCATTATTTTAAAACCTTTGTTTGGCATTGCCTTTTGGCTTCAAACATACTACTTATATTAGAATGAAGCACAGTATAGCACCAAGTAACCTCCTTCAAACACATGTTTATTAATTTACATTAGTAGCAGGTAAGGTTAGCGCACCAAAAAGATTTTTCGGGCCTAGGTCCGACAACTTTACGGACCCAAACTGAGTATTGAAAAACAAATGTTTTTGATGCAGTATGATGAAAACAAATTTTTATCCAAAGGTAAATAACAATTTTCTATATCACACAAATTATGAGAAAACAAATATTGAAACAGGTTACAAAAATTATCACTTTGTAACACACAAATAACCATATGACTTGACCTTCACCACAAGATCAACTTTCCAGTACATACATATATAAAATAAGTATATAATAAATATATAAAACAATTTGTTGGGTTGGAAAAAAGAATTCTGGTGCGATGCGCGCAACACACAACTTTCACTTACCAACTTACTTTGCTAAGAAATTGATTTGTTGAATGCCATTTCTCAAAGTCACACATTCATTTACTTATTTTCGTTTGTATTTGTTCTTTAAATTACACACATTTTTTTTATTATGAACTTCTTTAATCTCGGGGCTAAGCTCAGGCTACCGAGCGGGTCCGCGGGTGGTGGATAGCGGAACGACCTGGCAGGCCAGCTGTGAATATATTGAATAAGCAGCCCCGAACCAAGAGCAGCAGCGTTATCAGGGTGGGGGAGGGTGGCTGGCGGCGCGGCCACTCCCAAAAATACCCCAAGAGCCCAATGACGACGCTGTGATGAGGCGAGTATGCACCGCCTCTAAATAAGTGCAGCCTCTCCCGCTTAGCGGGAATGCCCGGGCAGACAGGGCCCGTGAGCCAGGGATGGCAGCCGGTCTAAGGGAAGGTGACCCCGACAGAAAAACCCCTGGTCCTCCAGGTTGGGGGTTTCTATCAGGCCAGCACCCTGTTAGTAGAAAACGGGTAAAAGCTAAACAAAGTCAGAAAAAAGATAAGCCGGACGGAAAAATTGGGAAACGGACTTGGAAACGGAAAAGGACAATACAAATCGGAACCTGGAATGTGCAGAGTCTATCAAATAAGAAAGCAGAGGTACTCGCGGAGATTGAAAAGTCAAAAATCGACATCGTAGTCTTGACGGAAACAAAGGTGAAAGGGAAAGGTCAGGAAAAGATCGGAAATTTGGTTCACATTTGGAGTGGAGTCGATAAAAGTGAACGAGCCAGGGCAGGGGTATCCATTGTGATCAAAGGAAAACACAAAAAATGCGTAACCTTCTATGAGATGGTCTCAGAAAGGATAATAAGAGTCGAAATGAAAATGTTTGGCTATGATGTTGCAATTCTCGGAATCTACGGCCTTGATAACAATAAATCAGCCAAGGAAAAGGACGAGTTTGAGGATGCTCTCAGAGCTAATCTAGAGAAGATCAGGCACAGAGACCAAGTGTTCCTAATTGGCGACATGAATGCCCGAGTTGGAAAAGAAGCAAAAGGAAATACGGTAATAGGTACATGCGGTGAGGAAGATGTAAATGACAATGGCCTCAGGTTGCGTGATATCTGCGAGGAATTCGACCTTAAAATACAGAACACTTTCTTCCAGCACCGAAAGGAACATAAGTACACCTGGAATAAGCCGGGATTCAGACCGTCTATTCTTGATTACTGCATTACCAAGCAGAATAGCTTCATACCAGTAGCAGATGTGAGAGTCCTGCGAGGCATGGAATGTGGTAGTGACCACTTTTTGCTTAGAGCAAAGTGTATAGCACTGTGGAAAAGAAAGCAAACGGCACCTAAGCTAGCCAAATACACACAGTTAGATATACGTAAGTATAAGCTACACCTGCTCAATGAGGAAAGCACAGCAAATCTCTACAAACGCCGCCTGGAAGCCAAGTTAGGCGATAATTGGGACGGTAAAGCAATAGAGATATACGAGCATTTAAAAAAGTGCATCCATGAAGCGGCTAGTGAAGCCTTAGGAGAGGTAGAATCTAGACCTCCTAAAGAATGGTGGAACAAAGAAATAGAAGAAATGGTAGCCAAGAAAAAAGTCATGTATAATAAATGGTTATCTAGTCGAAGCCATGAAGATTGGAGAGAATACCGATCCCTTAACACGCAGGTAAAACGTTCTGTCGCAGAAAGCAAGAACCAAACATGGGAAGACTGCTGTAGGAGGATCGACAACACCCTAGGCTACAATAAGATCCGCGAATCATGGAGGGTACTGAAGACGCTCAGGACACAAGGAAAGGGAAATGTGGTCCCTCTGATAAGTGAAAAGGCCTGGGGAGACTATTTTGAAAAACTGCTCACCGAAACAAGGCAAGAATGGTCTGGTCCATATCCAACTGAGGGTCATGCACAAGAAAGTATAACTATTAGAGAAGAAGAAGTCCTTGTTGCACTCAGAAATACAAAATGTGGAAAAGCCGCAGGACCTGGAGGTATTTCAGTGGAGCTCTTAAAGGCAGGAGGAAGTAGAATTGTAAAAGTCTTAACAAAGCTAATAAATCTCATAATACAAGAGCAAGAGTTGCCAAAGGACCTCAAGACAGGATTTATCATACCTATTTATAAGAAAGGGGACAGGAATGAATGCCGAAATTATAGAGGTATCTGTGTCCAGAGCTCTGTATCGAGAATAATTGGGAGGATTCTAAAGCAGAAACTAGAAGAGGAGTTTGTCACCCCGGAGGAGCAGTTTGGTTTCACAGCAGCGAGATCCTGCACGGATAGTATATTCGTCCTAAGGCAGCTGATAGAAAAGCGAATGGAAAAAGGAAGGGGAGTACACCTAGCGTTTATAGATCTAGAACAGGCCTACGACAGTGTACCAAGGTATAAAATGTGGGAATCCCTAAAGAGCACAGGAATAAGCGATGCCCTAATAAATGCAGTTAAATATCTGTACAGTGAGGACGAGTACAGAGTGAAGCTAGGCTCTCGATTGTCTGAACCTTTCTCTGCTACTAAGGGCCTTAAACAGGGATGCAGTATGTCGCCAACACTGTTTAAAATATATATCCAACAAGCAGTAAAGGATTGGAGTGCACGTTGGGAACGAAAAGGAATAGACATAAACGGTCATATGCTGTTCTCCCTTTTCTTTGCTGATGATCAAGCAGTGGTCGCGTATAACAGAGATGGCCTGGAAGAAGCGCTGAGCAACCTAGAAAAAGAATACATCAGGTGGGGTCTACAAATAAATTTTGAAAAGACCGAATACCTGGCAGTGAACTGTAATGAGGCCGCGGACCTTCAGATTAATGGGAAAATCTGCAAGAGGGTAAACTCCTTCAAATACCTGGGGTCAATAATACATGAAAATGGCACATCAGAACCCGAAGTTAGGAGAAGAGTGGGCCTTGCAAGAAAGGTGACTAGAATGTTGCACCCAGTTCTTTGGAACACGGTCATCTCGACAGAAAACAAAATAAGAATTTTTAGGAGTATTTTCGAACCATCCCTCAGCTACGCCGCAGAGACCTGGACGCTTAACCCAAGACTATACTCCAAAATACAGGCGGCAGAGATGGATTTCTGGAGGAGATGTCTTAGGACTACCCGCCTAGAAAGAGTCAGAAATGCAGTGATTCGGGGCAGGATGGGGGTGACCGAAGGAGTTCTGGAGAGGATTGGGAGGAGCAGACTACGATGGTACGGGCACTGCCAGCGGATGCCAGAACCTAGGTGGCCTAAGAGACTTCTGCTGTGGGAACAGCCAGGAAGACGGAGAAGAGGAAGACCCCGAACCCGGTGGAGGGACTGCGTGGAGGAGGAGATGGTCGGCAGGGGCCTTGAAGAAGGGGACTGGTTGGATAGAGAGAAGTGGAGGGACGCTCTGACTTAAACAGGCAACCCATTGAGGGACAAGACCTGCAAAAGTAAAAAGTAACTTCTTTAATTATAATTTAAAAAAACAAACAAATGTTTTCAATTTTTTTATTATTAAATAAATTGTTTCAAATACGTTTTTACTTGTGATAATTCGGCAACGCAAGCATAATATTTTAAGTACACAAAGTAATTCAAATAATATAAAGTACGTTTTATAGTTTTTGAGCTAGTCTGTTCACACACACACATACGCACGCACGCACGGACGCACGCACGCACGCACGGACGCACGCACGCACGCACGCACGCACGCACGCACCCACACACACACACACACACACACTGAGACCATTTCAGGGGACTTGGTTATTTAGACTCAGGGGACCCCAAAACGTGTGTTTCCGTTGGACAGAAAGTTGAAATTTTTCTCGATCGCAATATTTTCCCTTGCTATATATAGGTAAGTGAAGGTAAAAAAACATTTGTTGTGGTATAAAAAAAAATCTGAACTACAATTTTTACTATAACTTTTATCTTTGGATACATATTTTTTAAAAAGGTCAAAAAATGCCTCCGAGATTATTTTTTGTCATTGTAAAGTATGCACAGCAAGGAAATTATTTTCGTAAAAATCCGATCGTACAATACGCACAATAATAAGAATTACCTTTTGGTAAGTTCGGATCAATATCTATCAAATGTATCAATTTATCAATATCAAATGTGAATTTCCGTATAAAAAACCTTAAGCACATGAATGAACCAACAATACTAACTTATTCGAATTTCTCGCTTCGAATTGGAAACTTTTCGTTTTCAAAACTCTGTACGCGCTCGGCCTCATCCTTGTACATTATTGGTTTTTTTTTAGAATTTTATCCGATGAAATTTAATAGAAATGGGAAAATTACAAAACAGAAATATAAAATCTTCATCTCATGCAAATTTAGGAGGACTGGAATTTAGAAAAATAAAAATTATCAGAAGTTACTTTTATTAGTTATTTATAGTTTGTCGAAAATGAAGATTTGTCAACATCGATAGTTTTGAACATCCCAAGTCCACATAAGAAGTTCCGAATTTTTACTATTCGTCACCTCTCCGTGAACATATCTTTCAGTTGATAACTTCTTCGACTATATCCACCGTTACAATGATCTACACTGGTGTAATGTATTGTAACGTTTAGAAAAACAAAAAAAACATATGGTTTAAAATACCAGAACTTAGGCTGGAACGAACCGTCAGAGCACATGTTGGGACTAGATTGTTCGAGTTCAATCCACGCAGGCCTGGAACCTTTCACGAGGGTCTGGATACTTTCACGCCAGTCCTTTTACGACTATATATATATCCAACGGCTTGGAAGGTCCATTATCCCTTTTTTCCAAAAATCACTGACCTTACTCCTGAAGAACAATAAAAGGTCCGTTTTGACGTCATCTTCTGAAGATTAGGATTTCCCTTATAGAAAATTTTCGAGGGAACCGAAAATATGGAAATCCGAAGAAGCAATGTCAGGAGAGTACGGCGGGTGAGGTAAAACCTCCCATCTGAAGCTTAATAACTTTTGCTGAGTCCTTAAAGACACATGGAACTTTCACTGAGCTCATGGGGAACCCAAACGTCGTAACGACAGACGTACCCGGGCTTCTTTAGATGATAAAAACGGCCGATTTGCAGGCTCTTAACTCCGCAGCTATCTCACGGACAGTAATTCGTGGATTCTTTGCGATGACCGTCATAATATCCTCGATGTCAAGAGTTGAACTCCGGCCAGCCCGTGATTGGTCTTCCAAATTGAAATCTCCTGATCTAAACCGCGAAAACCACTTCTGAACCGATCTATCAGCAATTGAATCGCTGCCGTGTATGGCACGAATATTTCTTGCAGTTTGGGCTGCGTTTTTCCCTTTTTAAAAAAAGAACAGCATAACATGCCGAAAATGAACTGAATCGTCGCTCATGTTGGTTTACAATAAACTACACTACTGAGCTTTTCTAAAGATGAATTCAGTGATTAAACATAGTCAATTCCATGCGGATTAAAGGCATATAAATAAACATTAGCTTTTTGATTCATTTGTAGCAGATAAAATATAAGGTAAATTTTATTTTAAAAATATCTACGAACTTTTCGGACAACCCAACACAATGAGCGAGTGACTGAAACAGTTTTAATCTTTACAGTTAGTCTTAATCTTTGTCTTGATTGTGAAGCTCAAGCCATATTATTATTTATGTTATAAAGTGATAATTTTTGTAACCTGCTCTTAATATTTGAGTTTTTATAATTCGTATGGCATTGACAATTGTATATTTTTGTTTAGTAAATATTGTTCTACCCACAGAATTGTTACAGTATGTTTGTTGTGTTACGAAATATCATGTATGTATGATATATGTACAATAATGATTTACATAACAAGTAATATAATAAATCGATAAAAAATTAAATACTTAACTGAAAGAGGAAGTAAGCGAGAATGTTTTGCCTAAAATGAACTGACCTACTTTTAGAACATTACCAATTCAGAGTTCTTTCCTCCCTTAATTAGTATAAGGCGACATGTGGACAATTCATTATATGTATTCTTCTGAATACATTTAGCCGATGAATATTATTTCCTCCAGTCGTTTTCAAGAATTAGTATTAATTATTTTTTATTTTTTGGTCGTTTTCATTTACATATTGTGAAAGAGACGAAAATTATTAAAACTTATATTGTTGGCAATAAAACTTTCTTATGTCTCAAAATTTACTATCTGCCCTGCCATTCAGATCACTGGCATGTTCCTGACATGTTTTGGCAAAGGAATGTATGAAAAGCCGCATCCATGTGAACAGTATCAACGAGTCGTTAATGTTACATAAACATTTGTACTTATAATGGTTTTTGTTTTGTAACGATCAAGATTTTTTTCTTTAAGGTTATCCCGGATAATAGATTTTAATGCTTAGATAGTAATATGTAAATTAAATATTAAATGGGAATTTTGTTTTATAAATTTTGCCTATCCATGTATAATTAGGATAGGGATCTTTAACGAGTACCTGACATCGTTCAGGCTCGGATCTTGATCTTACGGCATAGACATTGATTTTTTTTCTCCAATTTATAAATTCCTAGGGCCTCCACGGAAGGTTATTCCCGCGATAGGATATTTCAGGTTGCTATGCTAACCACTACACCAAAGGTGACCCCACGTTACAGAATGAAATGAGATTTTAAAAACATGGAAAAAGCAGTGACCGGTTGTCGAGTCCTTACAAACCCTTAGTATAGACACTAAGGGCCAAACTGCTGAAGGAGACTGGGCTCTATATTCTTTCAAAGATCGACTTCCCTCAGTTGATTAACAAAAAACTAGCTATAAACCTTGGTATAAAAATTTGGTATCGATAAAAACCTTTGGTAAAAGAAGCGGTGGACAATTTTTCTTCGGTCGAAGAGAAGAAGCTCCAGGGATTCGTAATAAAGTAGCGAACAGATATAAAAAAAAGAAGTGTAAATTGATGTGCTTGTAGCAGTGATAGTGGTATTGATGTTTCACATACCCGTATGACCTCACCGGTACTTGTACAGCGTTGAATAAACAAAGCACTTCTACACAATTTATAACTATTTGCGGATGATTGTTGACATATCCTCCTAAGTTTAAAACAATAAAAAAATTCAGAGGCAGTTAATTTACTGTTTACATGTTATTTTTTTTACTTTCACTTACCAATATATGAAAAGTATTGCGATCGTGAAAAATTTCGACTTCCGGTTTTCAACGGAAATACACGTTTTGTACCGGGGGGGACCCTGAGTCCAATTAACCAAATCCCGCGAAATGGTCTGTGTGGCTGTGTGTGTGTGTGTGTGTGTGTGTGTGTGTGTGTGTGTGTGAACAGACTAGCTCAAAAACTATAAACCGTGCGAACCTGAAATTGGGTATTTAGTGTATGTATATGCCCGCGATGTGACAGCAAAAATTTCATCAAAATTGCTCAAGGGGAGGGGGTACTTTATTTAATAACTTTTTAAGTTTTTTTCGATTTTCTCAAAAACGGCTCTAACGATTTTGATTAAACTGAGTATTTGATCTATTTATATGCCCGAAATTTCGGAGGGGGGACTTTACTTAATAAATTGTGTATCATTTTCACGTGTTTTTTTTATTTACTCAAAAAAGGCTTTAACGATTTTGATCAAACTGTGTATTTGATGTATGTATATGCCAAAGATGTGATAGCCAACATTTCATCAAAATTGGTCAAACGGAGCGGGCACTTTGTATTTGTTTATATGGAGAAATTAACTGTCTCTCGTTACGCCTAAAAATAAGAAATGGCTAAATATGAGATATGATAATAATAAAGAAAACATAAAGAGGAGAAAAATATTCAGTCAACTCATAAAACTCGTTGAGCCCACGCATGCGGAGTACGCCTTTAATGACAGACCATTGTTCATAATTAAAGCCGTTCTGTTCGAGAAGTGGCAATTAACAAAACGCATTAATTTCTAATCTAAGTAAGTTGGTAAGTGAAAGTTGTGTGTTGCGAGCACGCACCAGACTTTTTCTTTTTATGATTTTAAATATATTCGAACCCATAAATGATTTTTATGACTAAATTTGTTTTTTTTTATAACCTTTTTTCAGTGGCTCATTAAGGCTTATGACCAGGTCGTCAAAATAAAAATAAAAATCGATATTTAATAAAAGAGATAATTTAAGGGACAATAATAAAATAAAATATAGATTATAAATCGCTCGCCCTGTTAGCTCAGGCGAGCAGCTGATGCTCCGAAAAGGTGTGTTGCATCGTCCGAGGAAAGTTGCGAAATTGTAAACTCATATTTATTTATGAGAAGAAGTTACTATTAGCGGCTCGTCATAGCCTGCGATAAGAATCTCTCACCCCGGGGCCTTTCTACATCCTATACGGGGGACTGAATTCATTACGGTCGTCCGAACATCGAAAATCGGACCTCCACCTCGGCCCCACCTGTCCGTCAGTTCGGTGGGCTGAAATTAATTAAGGGCACTTTAGCACAACTTTTGACAAATTTTCGAAGCTCCAACAGGAACTCATCATCTGCCTGTCTTGTTTTCTTGTCAAAAAGCGTTGCTATAAAGCAGGTGTCAAGAAATGGGTCGATCGTTTATTGGGGAGAAGATTCTTTGTTATGTAGGAAAATGCAAAGCGTTCATTTTTAATGTTTGCTTTATCCCAGAATATGTTTTTAATCTTATCGAAATACAATGACAATTAATTACATGTATGAGAATAGTCCCTATATAAGTGGCGGTCGAAAAACTACAAAATAGTACGGGTGTCCATAAAGAGTATTCGGGGTTTGAAAGTTGAATAAAATCTCAAATATAGAATATCAAGTAGGATGTTTACGTTTTATTTAAACACAATGAACTGAAAATTTATTTAGAAAAACAATCTAGGTGTCCACCATAACGCTGCTGGCACTCCTAGAATCTCAAACGCAGTAAATAGTGTAAATAGTACTGTAAATAGTGAGCGTTACTGTGAAATGATAAGAGGTTTTTTGGCCCAAGAACTTCAAGAGTTTAAAGGATATAACTCTAGAACATGGTTTCAGCAAGACGGGGCCACTTGCCTTACCTCAGACTTATCGAACAATTCGATTAAATCGAAATAATATAAACGAATTATTCCAAAACAAAGTGATTTCTCGTAGAGGCACCATTAGCTGGCCTCCCAGTAGTCCCGATTTCAGTCCTCTTGACTTGACTGTTTAATTATCTGGGGAGATACCTGAAAAGTAGGGTATACGAAAAGAAACCGACGAATCTAACGCAATTGAAGCAAAAAATCTCAGGAACAATGTGTCAACGCGTTTTTAGAAATCTGCGTTTAAGATTCGAGAAGTGCCAGCAGCGTTATGGTGGACGCCTAGACGATATTGTTTTTCTAAATAAATTTCCACTTCATTGTGTTTAAATAAAATGTAAACTTCCTTCTTGATATTCTATATTTGAGATTTTATTCAACTTTTAAGCCCCGAATACTCTTTTTGGACACCCTGTGTCCAAAAGTTTAAAACCTTGTTTTAAACTATTTTATTGTAGCCAACTTTACGACCCTTCAGAGCAGGTTTCATTAATTCATCAAACCACCTTCTTTTCTGGTCCCTTTTTGCTTCCATATTAACTCACACAAACACTATTCTGATACCATACCCAATTATCTTGCTATTAGGCTAGGTATCTAAGTTATTAGTTTCAATAGTCATGTTAAATCTTATCGATATCCATTATGCGTTTACATATCTTTATATTTTATCTAGTTAATTCATATTCCGTGTCTTGTTCATTTAGCCCTGACGAATACCTGCACTGTTTGGTCGAAACTTTGCTCAGTGGCACCAGCAGTGTTCAAAAATAAGACAAATTAGGTTTGAAAATATTTGTTTTTGAGGGCTAATATAAAATTTAGAATCTTATAAAAGAAAGAAAACATAGAAATTTCAATATACAAACAAAAGCTCAATGCTAAGAATTAACTTGAATCGTTGATAAAAATACAAAGTATAAAACTGGTTCGGTTAGTTTATACATATATACATTGGCTATTATCATCTTATTACTTAAACATTTTAATTTTTAATGATATATAAGAACTTTCTATAATTTCTTAAACTTTGGAAATGATTATCTAAAAAACGTAAAATAACGGTATCTCCATACTTACATAAATAGTACATTTCTTTTCATTTATTTTGATACCTAGTTTATCTGCTTCTGGCTGCTCCTTACAGTGATTTTGTGGTTTTAGATTTTAAAACCAATTCTTTAATGTATGAAGTACTGAACCAAGCACCAGAAACGATGATTTATTTGATAGACTAACGCTTAAAGATAATTTATCTGATTTTTCAGATGAAGTTAAGGAGAATAAATACAATATACATAAATATAATTATATTGTATAATCATTATAAATATAAGAATCTTTGTCCTGACTGACAGAATCAACGCAGAGCAAAAAATACTAATGATAAAAACTTGAAGTTCGGAATTTAGATTTTAAACGCGATGTAGGTAACCACTAAGAAAGGAATTTAAAAAATGTAACCCCTAAGGGGATTAAATGGTGAAATTGTCGTTTAACTCTAACGGACAACTATTTTTGCACTTCCAGAAAAATATCTAATTTGGACTCATTTTAAAGATCTTAATACGACGATTTTAACTCGAAAGGTCCTACGGGGCATTGAAAACCATGTTTTAAAGCCGAAAAATGAAGCGTTCAGGATGAGTAAGCAATTTTTTGTTTCGGCGATTTTAGTGAACTCTCTTCATTGCGCGTCTCCCTCTCTTCTGCCGAGCCGGCAGCTTCCCCTTCCAACATTCGGTAAGCTCCGATTCTACTAAATCTCCTTAACATCATTTAACATATTATATTAAATCAATACCAAGATAATGATCACAGAATTGATTTTAAAAGCTCGCAGGGAAAGCCGCGACGGGGATGCAGTTAGTCCATAAACAAAAGTAGTGATCATTATTCTTGTCGACCACTAGCGTACCGTTGCGTCTGATTATTATTATTTAACATTATTAATATTCATCAATTATTTATATTTGTTTTGCATTATTTTTAACTATTATTACTTGAATGTTTTTTTTTCTCCTATTATAAAATTGACTAATGCACTGTACATTTAGGAAATGAATATGGACACATTGTCCGAAACGTTCACCACTATGTAAAAATATAAATATAAACTTTCAGTAACTTTCAGACTTTCAGTAACTTGTATTCATAGAGTCATTTTGTGTTTTCTGATAAATCATTAACTGAAACCTTAGAAATACGATACCTGTATAATCTTTGTCTATTATTACCCCTCCTTAGCGTTTTATTATTACGTTTTATTAGTATATTATTATTACGTCTTATTATTTTTTTCCCGACGATTTCTTGTAAACACTGGATCCATACTAAAGGCCGCAGGTTTGAGACCCGCGGCGGCACTAGGCGTTTTAAAGGGATTAAAAAATCCTTGGCTATGCCGTCCCTCGGATAGGACGTAAAATGGAGGTCCCGAGCCTGTACGATGTCAGGTACTCGATAACCACAGAAAACAGAATAATTTATGTTTTACTACTAATCTTAATGTTAGAAGCCGATGTTACATGCACATATTTAGTTCTAGTTACTTTTTCTTTTTCTTTCTTACAAACCATCAAAATTGAAAATCAAACAGAAAGTGAATACTTAACCTAAACCCATTTCGACGTACTGCTCACAAAAATTAGAAATTTTTAATAAAAAATTTCAAAACCAATAACGGAGGTCCCCTGGTATGAAAGTAACACACGCTTTAGGGTCTGGCCACACATGTCCGCACCGGATCCGCACCTTAGCAATAATATAGGTTATGTTCAGAATATTTTTAATTTAACTTACATATTACCTTTAGTTATGCCTAAAGTGGCCTGTGTCTGACATGTGTGGCTTGAACTTTAGGCATAACTAAAGGTAATATGAAATTTAAATTAAAAATATTCTGAACATAACCTGTATTATTGCTACGGTGCGGATCCGGTGCGGACATGTGTGGCCAGACCTTTAATGATAAATTCCACGGACATAAAAAACAATCGACTAATTAGCGAGCTGGCCCCGGTTGACGTGCCTCTTGGTAGGTGCCTAAAAAGAAGCTGGATGAGAAACCACATCTCCGAGGTATCAAACACACAAAGGGGTGCTGGTAGGTACTTTCCTTTTCTCGTGCCCAAAATAACTGATATATTAATTCTTTGTAGTCTTCATATTCGCTTATTGTCCCCGCTGACAGGTGTGAATGCAAACAAGATTAAAAATGAAACGCGGTCACCTGTGATGTAGTGGTTAGCATTGCAACCTACTATACTAAAGGTCGCGGGTTCGCGTCCCGTGGTGGCCCTAGGATTTTTAAAGGGAGTAAAAAATCCTTGGCTATGCCGTCCCTCGGATAGGACGTAAAATGGAGGTCCCGACTCTGTACGATGTCAGGTACTCGATAAAGATCCCTATCCAAATTATACCTTGATAGGCAAAATTTAGGACTTCCACTGTAGCATCGTCCGATTAGCCTTAGTTGCATAAAGTGACGTTAAACTAACAAACACTGGATTCCGAACAATGGAATGAATTCGGTAAATAAAGTGAGTAGCTGAGCCTCCGCAGTTGCGCAACTGGCGGAAAAACGTTAAGAAGCCTGAGCGTCACGGGCCACGCCGGGATAAACACTGGGTGCAGCGGCTTCATCTCTTCCGAAACGTCGCTGGCTTGGAAATGAAAACGCTTCCACTAATTCGTGTCTTCTAATTGGCAAGGAAACCTGCTTCGGCGAAAGGAAACCAAGAGTACTGTATAACTACTGTATCCTTCCATAATGTAGTTTTCAGAAATGTTTTGCGAGAATCCAATACATTCCTTCGTATTTATCTTGAAAAATACTTTTCATCGGAGGTGCGAGATCTTGACGATATAAACAATATTAATATTTGGACTCACTATATTTTTACTCTTTTAAAGAGAGGATTAATTAACCCCTTCGAATAGGTAATGACTACGCCCCTAAAACAGAATACATCCCAATGCCCTAGCGCAATCCCCGTCCAACATCAACCACCCTACAATCCTCCTTGAAGGTTGAAACGGCAGTGGCTTCGAGACCTTTTGTCAACAGATTAGACTCTCTGGTAATTACATTATGAAAAGAAATGTGAGAACACATATTTAACTTCCTCACATTCATTACCAAAAATGTTGCAAATAAGGTGCATTCTAGGATTTTCTTTGAATAAACCCTAGAATAAACTAAAAATCGTTTATCCATTGAAATTTTGGCACCACAAACAATTCGTGACACCTTCACTGTCGCATTTAAATTTTTATTCTGCAAACTCTGCGCCGTGCTTAGCGGCTAAGTTTTTTTTGTTATCTTTCCTTTTTTGGCATTTCACTCATTAGCTATGAACTCATCACTAAATTTATAAAGCCCCTGAGGCAATATAAGCATTTTCAAGGATGAGGCATCTTCATTACAAAAGAAGGGGATCAAAATTTCTGAGAACTGTCGATATTACTTTGCCTTTTGATTTTCCGAGAAATTTTTAATCCCTACGTTCATTCTCTGCTTTACACTTTATTTATTCTAGGTATTGATTAAATAAATATTATATCTGTACTAGCATTCCCCGTCGCGGCTTTGCCCGCGAGACTTTAAAATCAATTCTGTGGTCATTATTTTGGTATTGATTTTATATAATAATTTAACTGATCTTCAGGAGATTTAGTAGAATCGGATCTTCCCGTAGGTGGAATGTTGCGCGTCTCCCTCTCTTCTGCCGGCTCGGTAGGGTATATCGACAGTTCTCAGAAATTTTGATCCCCTTCTTTTGTAATGAAGATGCCTCATCCTTGAAAATGCTTATATTGCCTCAGGGGCTTTATAAATTTAGTGATGAGTTCATAGCTAATGAGTGAAATGCCAAAAAAGGAAAGATAACAAAAAAAACTTAGCCGCTAAGCACGGCGCAGAGTTTGCAGAATAAAAATTTAAATGCGACAGTGAAGGTGTCACGAATTGTTTGTGGTGCCAAAATTTCAATGGATAAACGATTTTTAGTTTATTCTAGGGTTTATTCAAAGAAAATCCTAGAATGCACCTTATTTGCAACATTTTTGGTAATGAATGTGAGGAAGTTAAATATGTGTTCTCACATTTCTTTTCATAATGTAATTACCAGAGAGTCTAATCTGTTGACAAAAGGTCTCGAAGCCACTGCCGTTTCAACCTTCAAGGAGGATTGTAGGGTGGTTGATGTTGGACGGGGATTGCGCTAGGGAATTGGGATGTATTCAGTTTTAGGGAGTAGTCATTACCTATTCGAAGGGGTTAATTAATCCTCTCTTTAAAAGAGTAAAAATATAGTGAGTCCAAATATTAATATTGTTTATATCGTCAATATCTCGCACCTCCGATGAAAAGTATTTTTCAAGATAAATACGAAGGAATGTATTGGATTCTCGCAAAACATTTCTGAAAACTACATTATGGAAGGATACGGTAGTTATACAGTACTCTTGGTTTCCTTTAGCTGAAGCAGGTTTCCTTGCCAATTAGCAAACAAGAATTAGTGGAAGAATGGTTGCGCGTCTCCCTCTCTTCTGCCGGCTCGGTAGAAGAGAGGGAGACGCGCAATGAGTTCAGTAAAACCGCCTAAACAAAAAATTGCTTACTCGTCGTGAACGCTTCATTTTTCGGCTTTAAAGCGTGGTTTTCAATGCCCCGTAGGACCTTTCGAGTTAAACTCGTAGATCTTTAAAATGAGTCCAAATTAGATATTTTTTCTCGAAGTGCAAAAATAGTTGTCCGTTATAGTTAAACGACAATTTCGCCATTTAAACCCCTTAGGGGTTACATTTTATAAATTCCTTTCTTAGTGGTTACCTACTTCGCGTTTAAAATCTAAATTCAGAATTTCAAGTTTCTATCATTAGTAGTTTTTGCTCTACGTTGATTCTGTCAGTCAGGACAAAGCCTCTTATATATAGAGAGATGATAGAGATCGAAATAAATACGCACCATCCCCAATCATGGGGATCACAGTGTGCATAATTTGATTACCACTAATACTTAAATAATCAGTAGCCATATTCTATGTGAATGTCTATTTTAATAATATTGTCTATCTAATACATCAAATAAAAAACATATGGTTTAAAATCTCAAAAATAGATTTCCGTTAGAGTTATACGACAATTTTGCCATTTAAGCCCCTTAGGGGTTACATTTTTGAAATTCCTTTCTTAGTGGTTACCTACATCGCGTTTAAAATCCAAATTCAGAATTTCAAGTTTCTATCATTAGTAGTTTTTGCTCTGCGTTGATTCTGTCAGTCAGGACAAAGCCTCTTATATATAGAGAGATGATAGAGATCGAAATAAACACGCACCATCCCCAATCATGGGGATCACAGTGTGCATAATTTGATTACCACTAATACTTAAATAATCAGTAGCCATATTCTATGTGAATGTCTATTTTAATAATATTGTCTATCTAATACATCAAATAAAAAACATATGGTTTAAAATCTCAAAAATAGATTTCCGTTAGAGTTATACGACAATTTTGCCATTTAAGCCCCTTAGGGGTTACATTTTTGAAATTCCTTTCTTAGTGGTTACCTACATCGCGTTTAAAATCCAAATTCAGAATTTCAAGTTTCTATCATTAGTAGTTTTTGCTCTGCGTTGATTCTGTCAGTCAGGACAAAGCCTCTTATATATAGAGAGATTAAACGTAAAACAAGTAAATAAGTAACAATAATTTTAAAGTAAATTCCCTAGAAGTTGTAAGATGTTGACAAAAATATGTATTTATCGAAGTATATGTAAAAATATTTAAAAACCTCAAAATATGGAAAATAAAAATGGTTTATATCATGGTAAAATCCATTTAAAACGCATATTCATACATTTTTAATCCTCAGATCAAAATATGTAAGTAAATACATGAAAATCCTATCCCTCGTGATAAGTTTACTTTGAATGTTCAGGTATCATGATCAGGCCATATCGGCTACTTATGGAACACCCGTGCAATTGCATTTTTTTATTGGAAAGTCAGAATAGAGCGAACTCAAGTTATATATCCGAACCAAGCCTAATGGAATGTTTTATTGCACGAAATTGCATCATTTGATATTTTGAAGAAAAAATGTTTTACGAATTGTAATTTTCTTTAATACACTTCAAAACAATAGTGGAAAAATAAATGTGAATGCCATAGGGAAAAAAATAAAGGGAACTTTGGAGATGTAAACCAACACAAACCTCCAATTTCCCAGAACTGAGGGTTCAGTGGTTCCTGGGTGTTTTCATTTTGTTTCTCCATTTTCATCGTTCTGCCAGTATCAAACTAGCTTCTGTCGATTATATTATTACTATAAATGCCTAAATTTGGATTGCAATACCTAAAATTGGAGCAAGTATGTCTTCGAAAACTGCGGATGGATTGAAAAATATCCTGAACTCAATAGTGATGGTTGTGTAGTGTTCTATAAATCTTGTGATAAAAAAATTGGATGTGATAGGAACACACAAATTGATACCCGTTGTAGCTGAAGTAAGTACCTAATTTATTTTAACCCTAGAACGGTAACAGGAGTAGTGCGTGTCACCAGAGTGATTTAAAAATAAGCATACGCACCGAATAAAGCACCTAGTGATTCCATAATTTGAGTAGTATCTTTCCTTTTTTAAGAGCTTCCTATTTCCAATGTATGTAATTACAGCCCACATGCGAGTATTTTACTCTGTATCCCACATTTTGCTGTTACTATTTTTAATAAATATTTTATGTTCCGATTTTTTTACCGGAATTTTTTTCAAAAATATATCAATAGTATTATAAAAAACATCTAAAATTCATTAATTTATTTTTATTTTACCGAATCCAATATTATAAAAATAATCTGTAGAAATAAAAGAGTTTCTATTTCAATTTACTCTCCGCTACTTATTTTTTCCAAAGTAGCTATTTTTTTGTTCACAAAAATAATTTAATGTCGGATTTTCAAGCTATACATTTCTATTGCATGTTTTTGCACGTTTTGAGGTTTTTAATGCACGTTTTGAAGTTCTTATTGCACGTTTTCAAATTTTTACTGCACGGAATCCCGAGCTTTAATTATAAGGAAGGAAAATAAAATGAATAAGATAGGAATTTATTTCAAGTTTTTTTTTATTTATTTTTTTTTTTTTTTGCTTAATTTGAAGTGAAAAATCTTTTTTGAAAATACAGTATCGATTTTATTCAAACTGGAGAAATATTGATGTAAAATAACGGTTGTGCTCTTGAGCACCTGTTAGATGTGGAGTGGGCCGTGGTGGATTCATCAGTATTCATCACCCACTGCAGAGATCCGTCGCCGAAAAGGTCCTTCGTCCTTCTTCTTTTCCTTTTTCCCATCCTGAGGATGGTGTTTATGGTTCGGCGGTGGCATCATTCCTGAAGCAGTTGTTTCCGATCGGTCCGACACGTCCGGCCCTTTCCGAAAAGGAAAATTTTATGAATAAAACATCTGCCAAATAAGATATTGACACACTAATCTTAGTCAGGTGGAATCCAAATTTATACCTCTTTGCCGTTTTTTCTCTCTCTCTCTCGGAGAAATCGAGAGTTAGAAGATGGTTTGAGGTCTGCAGCTGCCGGGAACTAAAATAGCAAATAGGAACCTGTTTTAAAACACATCGATAATTAGGTCTTTAAAATTCTTTAGGTCACCGCTATAATGATATTTCGATCCTCAATTCTTAGTTCAATCTATTTAGGTAAAACCTAAAATTTTAAATTTTAGCTAAGCTTTGAATAAAAGAAATATTTACATATACCGAGCAAAAATCAAGTCACTAACTTTTCATTATGTGGTTTTAACTATTTTTTAATCAATACGAAATACTATAAGTAAACTATAGAAATACTTTTTTAAAACAGTTACACCTCTAATTCCATCTAACATGGCTAATTGTCTCAATTTGTTTTCTTTAAGTTACGATAACGTCCCTAGCTGGTGGCACTAACAGGATTTGCTATTGTCTAAATAGGAGAGTCTAGATAGGAAAATCTTAAAGGTACTCAATTATTAGTTACTAGCTAGGGTGCCCGGCTTCGCTACGGTAGTTGTGCCGTAGTTTTAATACCAGAAAAACTTTAAAAATAAAGGAAATAGGGAACAAAATTAGCACCTTCTTGCAAATTCGGTTTTAACTTGGAATCAATATTCTGCAGACTTGAGATCTGTGATTCTGAATCCTATAAGCCCATTCCAAGTAGTCGGCAGATAATAAGTTATTAGATTATAGTTGAAAAATCTGGTATCTCAGTAAAAAAAATTATATTTCGAGTAAAACTTAAGCGCCGACTACTATGATGGTCCTATTTGATCCAGAAGTATAGAAACTACCGAAGATTCATAGAAACTTTTTTTTAAGACCTTTCTTCCATATCAACCTCCCTTAAGATATCCCCCCGTAATTTGATCGGTTTCTGCATATCTCGAATCTTACTGCTATTACAAAGTGAAAACCAAAAGTTCTTGATGGCACAACTTTTTCATCATATTTCTTTTTATCTTGAACTATGAGGGATGATAAAATCTTGAATGCCGTTATTGGAGTTAGTCGTTTTGTCAACTGGAATGCTCATCATACGTAGTAACCAAACCAACTTCTTTTTCATTTATACAATAAGAACACTTCAAACTTTTTATTTTCGATTTATATCCAGTCAATTTATCTCTTTTTTTATGTCTGATTTTATTCGCTCACTGTACTACTAAGAAATGTTCACTCATATTGCATTATATTTTCTTAAGTATATACTGTATATAGATTAAATGTTATGTGCTGATCATATATTAGCCTTCTTATGAGAAAACTAATTTTTTAAGGAATCCAGTTGGTTTTTTAATCGATTGCAGAGATGTAAAATCATTATTTTATTTTGAAAGCAAAGGAGAAACTAATTATTTTCGCTTAATATTTTAGAAATTTAAAAAGAACAGCTGAACAAATACATAACCTTTACAATTGAACTGAATGAATGAACAATTAACAGTGAGTGAAACGCACCCTACCGCTTTCTGGTAGCCTGGAGCTCGAACTAAATTTTGCATTCATAAACTCGTATCTCAATATCAGAGAGGCTAATTAATTGGTGCGACAGGCCTTAAATTCCGGTCCTTTTCTCTTCAATTTTACACTCTTAAGAGAAAAACGGAAACCTTCTTCTCCGTTAGGGGTTATATGGCTAAACGACGACATAACTTCCTTAATCCTACGTGGAGTCGTTTTTGAGCCTTTTCAGCACGCACATTGTACACTTTGTTTTAAAATATATATTGATTACTTCCATCATTAATTTTCCAATTACTTTTTCTTTTTTTAAATTGTTTACACTTCTCCATTTACTTGCCTCAATTGTGTGCTGCCCAGCATTAAATGAATTTTATTGAAACAGACAACGGACACAGTCTGGCATGGATGTGTTTATATTCTCAGTACCGAAATAACATAAATATATGATGCGCATTATGCTTCCCACTAAATGAAAATTTTCCTAGGACAGTTTCCCTCAGTATTCGTCTAATTTTAATTAAATCGTATTAACAGATATTACGTTATTTTAGAAAGAAAGTTTGTCTTTGTTCATTCATAAAAAAAAAAACAAAAAAATGTTTGATATCTCTCTTATCATTGTAAGAAAATACCTACAGCAAAAATTATACAAGACAATCTTTTCGGAGACGGCGCAAAATAGAAAATTTCCAAATGACATTTTACTAATTATGGTAAACCGTACAGTTATTGGCACCCTTAAGACTACATTTCTGTGGTGAAATTAAAAAAAAATACTTTTTTTAAAGGGATCTAATGTAAACTTCCCATTGCTCCTCATAAAGATTACAGAGGTTTTTTTGGGTCAAAAGTTCAATAGTTTTACAAAATAGCAATATTTATTTTTAAAAGTGCCAAATCTAGTTATTGGCACCCTGTGCATTTAATCGTGAAATCTTCCCTATGGTTAGTTTGTTAAGGTCTTACTTCATAGATGACTTAGAGGACCCTTCAAACATTTGACTCATGTATATCTTGTAATAAAATTATGACTTGTTTACCTATTTCTTTAAGTTAAAGTTGGGGTGCCAATAACTGTACTGAGTGCCAATTACTGTATGGTTTACCCTACAATTGTATTAGACAACGATAGACATTGAAATCGATGGATGGGAAGAGAAGATCTTGAAGATAGATAGGAAGATTTTTACAATTTCTAGTGTTAAAAATTTTGTGCTGCCTCTGAAAAGATTGTGTTGTATTGAACATGGTATTTAATGTTTAGATTTATTGATTTTTATTAACAGTTAGTGTGTATTCGTACAAATCAAAATAAAATTATTCGTTTTATTGCATTTTTCCACTTTTATGCTGTGTATTCATAAAAATCAGAAGGCAATTATTATTTTTACTTGTTCCTAGTTTCAAAGTCGGTTTAATTTTTTTTTTAAAAGAAATTTTTACTTTCACTTACCTATATATGAAATATATAGTAAGGGAAAGTATTGCAATCGTGAAAAATTTCGACTTCCGGTTTTCAACGGAAATACATGTTTTAGGGTCCCCTGAGTCGAAATAACCAAGTCCCGCGAAATGGGCCGTGTGTCCGTGTGTGTGTCTGTGTGTGCGTGTGTGTGTGTGTGTGTGTGTGTGTGTGTGTGTGTGTGTGTGTGTGTGTGTGTGTGTGTGTGTGTGTGTGTGTGTGTGTGTGTGTGTGTGTGTGTGTGTGTGTGTGTGTGTGATGAACGGATTAGCTCTATAAGCCGTCCAAAACTGAAATTTGGTATTTGGTGTATGTATATGCCCGCGATGTGACAGCAAAAATTTCATCAAAATTGATCAATTGGAGGGGGCACTTTATCTAAAGAATTTTGTCTAATTTTTAGGTTTTTCTCGATTTTCTCAAAAATGGCTCTAACGATTTTGATTAAACTCGGTATTTGGTGTATTTATATGCCTGGGATGTGATAGTCAAAATTTCTTCAAAATTATTCAATTGGATGGGGCACTTTACTTAAAAATGTTGTCACATTTTCACGATATTTTTTTTAGTTACTAAAAAACGGCTTTAACGATTTTGATGAAACTCGGTATTTGGTGTATTTATATGCCTGGGATGTGACAGTCAAAATTTCTTCAAAATTATTCAATTGGATGGGGCACTTTACTTAATAAATGTTGTCACATTTTCACGATATTTTTTTTAGTTACTCAAAAACGGCATTAACGATTTTGATCAAACTGGGTATTTGATGTATGTATATGCCCACGATGTGATAGCCAAAATTGTATTAACCGTATTATGAAGAGACTATCGATTCACCTTCACAATATATTTACAAAAAGCAACTCGCAGTAAAAGACAAGCAAGCAGTAAAAAAAACTCGACTTTTGATGAAATTAGGTTCCTTAAAAAATATATATAAGCAATAATGAATCGAAAAGTATTGAGAACTTCCAAATTTTGCTATACAGATACTCTATAATTTATGGAGTCATGCAAAAATAAGCATATAAATGTGGAAAAATGTGTGAATAGAGTTTAAAAATTATAGAAACATGTCGACTTCTAATCTAAGTAAGTTCGTAAGTGAAAGTTGTGTGTTGCGCGCATCGCACCGGATTTTTTACCTTCTAATCAAATTGTCTAGAACGAAGGTAAATAGATTAAAATAATATCTTTCCCTAACCTATTTAAATATTATTATTCTTACCACTCTAAGAGAAGTTGGAATATGAAAATCAGTAAGCTACGCAGAAGTTCGCTTTTTCCTCCAGAAAAAGGTCGAGCTCAGGTCACGCAACCTTCAAGGTCTGATTTGCGGGCTTTACGACCCAGATGAGATATCACTGTGGCTTTATTTTTTTTTTTTTTTAATTTCCGCGATCAGGTTGCCAGGTTCCTATTCGTGCCCCCTATCGCTCATCTAAACGTAGAATCATAGCCCCCAACCCACTTCCATTAGTCGTAGCGCCGCACAGTGGTTGAAAATCGACTATTTTCGGAAAAAACCTCGTCAAATCGGTTCTGTAAGCCACAAAAAAATAAAGTTGATATTAATATAACCACGATTAAATTTTCTATTTGATGTATAGGTTGGAGCCCTGATTAACCGGCTCTTCGGATTAACCGGCGGTGTAAGGATAATAGAAAAAAATTAATAAATCTATTTTCGACTCGAAATCGACTAGTTTAAACACTTTTGCTGTTTTAATTTATTAATATCCTTGACAGCAATTGCAATATCGTTTTATCTCATGAAAACACCCAAGGTTAAGAAAAAGAAAAAAACTGAACATACATACCAACTATAAATTAATTTTTGCACTATATTTCAATTTCTAACTATTAAATGTATAATAATATTAAAATATAAATTTTGATTCCGGTTATCCGGCTTTCTCGTTAACTCGGGTATGTCCCGCTCCATATGTATAATTTTGATAGATGGTAAGTAGACCGTTCAATATGGGTTTAATACTAAAGCACTATCTTTTAAAATTTTGAAAAGTAGTCTAATTTATACTAAATAACAACTGAATATATATATATATATTTTTTAAAAATCTATTCTTATAGGGTTGTGAAATAAATATCAAAATTTTATATTATTATTTCTTTCGAAATCAACTGGTTTATATAAAAAAAACAATAGTTATGAAAATTTATATAATATAATAAAAATTCAATGAATATGTTAACCTTTTTATCTCAATAAATTCATATTTATTACAAACTATTTACTAATATTTAGGACTTAATAACTAATTGTAAATATAACAAGCAGATGTAGATATATAATTCATTTTTGAAATAAATTTAAAACAGGTGCTCCATACAACAGGAAATAATAAAGTGTAGGCTAACATTTTTATTTTAATTAATTATTTCTTAAGTTTGAATTAACATTTTCCGATGGAATTATAAAAATACAGAAAAAAATAATAAAAATGCGAAGGTGGTTCACGTTTTTAATTCATATTTTTTAAATATACTACATCAATATAATAATTTATATATGTGATGTTAACCTGCACAAATAAATAATATATAGTAAATTCACTTTCTAACAAAGCAAGTTTTTCACATCTTGATGAACTTCTAATATTTTTTTCTTAGGCTCTACCCGAAGCTTGCTAACATAAGGATCTGAAGTTACTAAAAGCATGTGTAAAACATCCTCGTTTGTACATATCCTACTGCACTTTCGGGAATGACATGACCTATATCGCCGGTAGTCTTTGTTACGAGCCTCCTGAGCTTCTTCCGATAACATTCCGATTGGCAGGACAGCAGCTGAAATAATTTTGCTACCATGTAGAAGAATTTTATGCACCGTGCTAGGCATGTTATACCAATTGTATAATTTTACATATAATTCGGCCGTTTCGTAACAGTATTGGCCGAATTTTTCTGGATCTATTGCTGCTCCACAGTTGATAGTGTCCAGAACAATCTTAAATCGATGAATCAAATCTTCGTTTATGCCAGTAATATCTGCAGTTAGAGCAGGATTTTGAAAAAATCTACGTGAAGTATTGCCATCATTCGAACTTCCTAAGCCCTGCTTAATAACGTCTATGTTAAGTCCCAAAATTCTTCGAAATTTTTCTTGTATATTTTTCTTAATTTTTTCTTTTTTTTGCCGATTATCTGGATTGACCCTCCATGTTTCAAATGGTTGATTATAAGCTATATGCATGATACATTCCATAAACTTTATTCTCGCGTGTAATGGGGATAATCCCAACTTAAATGTCTCTTCTATTTCAGGTTTGGTTTTCAGAAGTTCCAGGTTGTTCATTTCGGATGGTTTAGCCTTGCATATAAAACATACTGCAAAGGATGACGTACCTGTGACAGTATGAACGACCTTCCCGTCAATCATTGTGAATATTAATTGATATATGATTTTAAAAGCTTTATTATTTACATTAAGGGTGCATTCCTTTAAATTAGAAATTTCATTTTTCACTCTTTCGACTTCTTTCATAATAGTTTCGGGCGTTTCTTTGACAAATTCAAATTTAATTGGCCGACAAAATCTTGTAGAAGCTGGTTTTGAATTTTTCCAATAAACCGAAGAAGGACTACATCTTGAAACCAATTCTAATGGTACTATTGACGTTAGGAATAAATTAGCGTCTGTGATGTTTTCATCGATGAATTTTTGTTTATATTCATTTTGGCCAGAAGACCCATCACACCCCCATTTAGAAAGTAGCGTGAGTTCCGTTCCCATCGCTTCCATTTCCTCTTCGTTCATGGTTTGTAAAATTCTTTTCGCCGTATGATCAAGTAAAGACTGCAGGTTTACCTTTCCATAACGTTCCGTTACTTCTACGTCAATCGGGTAACACTCCTTTTTTGAAATAAGTACCTGGTGATACGGCGGAAAAATGTTGCTTCCGGCTTCCTTAGCCGATTTTCTAATAATTTCATATTGATATTTAGATAGTGAAGCATCTAATATTAGAGCCAAAGCCTTTTCGTTGCTAAATCCAATGGGCGAAGATTCACAGTTCTGTATTTTTTTGGCTGTAGAAAGAATTAGCTCTTCTGGAAATTCGTCTTGCATACGTGATATTTTATAACGTTTAGCTCGTTCGCAGCATTCTTCAAAAGACTTTTTAGGGCGGCCACCTATTGACTGAGTTGAAGAACAAGAGGGCTTATCTTTCGAAAAATCAATATCCCCTACGATATATTTGGTTTCAAGCCATTCTTTGTTTTTTTTTATAAATCTATTTTTATTTCTATGTGCTTCCTGCCACCTTTTGTTGAAACGAGGCAAGAAAGTTTTCATGAGAAATCGGTTAATTTCCACCAAATTATCCGATGTCATATTAATAAACTTATTATTAATGATTTCCAAGCACATGCTTAAATCACGGTCACAACTAATCACTATTTCCGCTAGGTCACGAAATGGTAATGTAAAATTATCCATAGCTACGAAAAGAATTGAGGAGTAACACAGAAAAAATTGATCTATCATCTACCGAATAACGATTCAAACTGACTTTATAAATGATGCTAAAGAAGTGGTAAGTAAAACAGGATGTTTTACTAAACGGTCAATAATAATCTAATTCGAAGCACAAGCTACATAGCAAATAAGCTGCAGGAAATAACAAAGGTAATTCGATGAAAAAAATCCCCACATATACAGACGCAGGTGGACGCAGCTAGAATCTGTTTTAATATTTCCTTGGAGGTATCTACTTCTTTAAAAAATGGATTTTAAAACTGCGCTCGGCTGCGCTTAAAAAATATGGATTACAGAAAAAAAAAAATTTCTTATTTTTATTGCATTTATTTGGGATTTTTTTACTGGGTTAAAACCAAGTAAAAATGGCATTATTTTTATGGTGGTGTAATATGTGGGATTGCTGTTCATGATCATGAAGAAAAATCTCGCCAAGAAACAAAAATGTGAGTAACAAAAATAATTATAGTGTTATAAATTTTTCGTTGAAAAATAAGCTTTTTCAAAGATCGATTTTCAAACGGTCATAACAAGTATAAAAATTGGAATATCTCCAAATAAATTGATGGAATGTGTCAGGTAACTATTCTATTTATTAATATTGAAAAGAAAAAAAAAATTCCGACACCTTCAAAAAATAGGTTTTTTCCGCCTTTCAACCACTGTGCGCCGCGGCGCACAGTGGTTGAAAATCGACTATTTTCGGAAAAAAACTTGTCAAACCTGATCTATAAGCCGCAAAAAAAATAAAATTGATATTATCATAATCACGATTGAATTTCCTATAAAATGTATAGTTTGGAGCCCCGCTTAACCAGCTGTTCGGATTAACCGGCGGTGTTAGGAAAATATAAAAACAAACCATACATCAATTTTCAACTCGAGATCGGCTAGTTTAAACACTTTTGCTGTTTCAAGCTATTAATATCCTTGATAGTACTTACAGTATCATTTTATTTCATGAAAACACCCAAGTTAGGTGAAGAAAAAAAAAGTCATACATAGGAGCAATCAATTATTTTTTTCTATTAAATGTATTACCATATTAAAATATTATCTTAATATTATATTAATCTATCTTACACAAAACCTATTATCCTCTTCTTTACAAACTCTCCACACTCAAAATGATTCTAAATTTCAAACTAATCCTTCATCTTACCTTCATATCGCACTCTACCTTTAAAGGGTAAAGTATTTCAAAAACTTTTCTTGAACCGAATTAAGCCTTTACTTGAATGTAGTGAAGTGATACCGAGTCATCAGTTTGGTTCTGTGCAAGCCATTCATAATTTTTTTTTATAATTTTTTTTTTTTTTTTTTATGAGCTTCCTGCCACTTACTGTTAAAACGAGTCAGGAAAGTTTTCATGAGTAGTCGGTTTATTTCCACAAAGTTATCCGAGGTCTTATTATAAACTTATTATTTATAATTTTCAAACATAGGTAATTCAATAAAAAAAAAATCTCACATTTGCAGACGCAGGTGGACGCAGCTAGAATATGTTTTAATATTTCCTTGGAGGTATGTTCTTCTTGAAAAAATGGATTCTAAAACTGCGCTTGAAAAATATGGATTACCAAAAAAAAATTTGTCTCATTTTTTTTGCATTTATTCGGGATTTTATTTCTGGGTTAAAACATAGACAAAATAGCATAATTTTTATGGTCGTGTATTATGTGAGATCGCTTTTCATGATTATGAAGGAAAATCGCACAAACAAATAAAAATGCGAGTAGCAAAATTCATAAGAGTATTATACATTTTTCGTTGAAAAATTAACTTTTTCAATGATCGATTTGCAAAGGATCATAATAAGTGTAAAAATCGGAATATCTCCGAATAAATTGATCTAGTGTGTCAGGTTACTATTCTGTTTATTAATAATAAAAAGAAAAAGAATATCCTGATACCTTCAAAAAATAGGTTTTTTCCGCCTTTCAACCACTGTGCGGCGGCGTTTCTCCTCGCTTAGTTATGTATTTTAGTCCAGGGCTTAAGAAGCAATCTTATATCTTATAAATCTTAAAGCAAAGGCAATTATAAGATTTGTGAGCAGCATCCAGTCCATTCAGTTTTAAGTAAGTATGTGTATGTAGGGGAAAATGCCCTAAAGGGTTACTTTTTTTTTTTATTTAATTGGACGCCTCTAAATTTTTTAGAAGATTCAAAAAATGTTGTTGTAAATTAAAATAGTAGTAGTAGACCACATCAAAAATGAAAAAACACCCCATGTCTCCTTTTTGAAATGTGTAATCATGGTTTGTTTGTTTGAACGTCACTTTATGCTACTAAGGCTAATCGGGCGATGCTACAGTGGGATTCCTAAATTTTGCCTATCCAGGTATAATTAGAGTATATAATTAACTAATAGTTTATTAAATTTTTATATGTCGGTGGGGGACAGTCCTCTCTTGCCAAAATAGGACGCGTCCCCCCTGTCCACCCCCCGGCGGTGACGCAAGTGTGAATTAGAACATTCCAGAAGGTTCTGGAACATGTACCAAAACAGTCACAAATAAGTTGGTAATTTCTCCAAGAAAAAGTCTAGAACTCTTTTAAATCGTATGTTTTGTTTTTTGTTAGTTTTTTTAATGTCACTTTATGCCACTAAGTCTAATTGGACGATGCTACAGTGGGAGTCCTTACTTTGCCTATCCATGTGTAATTAGGATAGAGATCTTTAACGAGGACCTGCCATCGTACAGGCTCGGGACCTCCATCTTACGTCCTATCCGAAGGACGGCATGGCTAAGTATTTTTTACTCCCATTAAAAAATCCTAGGGCCACCGCTGGGCGCAAACCTGCGACCTTTAGTATTGTAGGTTGCCATGCTAACCACTACACCACAGGTGACCCCGTTTCATTTTTAATCTTGTTTGTATTCACACCTGTCAGCGGGGACAATAACCGAATATGAAGACTACAAAGAATTAATATATCAGTTATTTTGGGCACGAGAAAAGGAAAGTACCCACCAGCACCCCTTTTGATTTTGATGGTTTGTAAAAAAGAAAAAGAAAAAGTAACTAGAACTAAATATGTGCATGTAACATCGGCTTTTAACATTAAGATTAGTAGTAAAACATAAATTATTCTGTTTTCTGTGGTGATGGTGGGATCTTTATCGAGTACCTGACATCGTACAGGCTCGGAACCTCCATTTTACGTCCTATCCGAAGGACGGCATGGCTAAGTATTTTTTACTCCCATTAAAAAATCCTAGGGCCACCGCTGGACGCGAACCTGCGACCTTTAGTATTGTAGGTTGCCATTCTAACCACTACACCACAGGTGACCCCTGTAATCATGGTTAATGTAAGATTAGTAAAATTTGTACTTTTTGAAAATAGGCTCTTAATATGGGATGGAGGGGTGTCCTAATATGGGATACATATCCCGTATTAGGGACCATGATATAAAATATAATATAGAAAGGAAAATTTGTTTGTTCAGTATTATGTTAAAAAAAAAAAAAACATTTTTTTGATAATGTTCAAATAATCAAAATTTGATAAGAACTTTATTTGACAGATTTTGGATGATGAGGAGCTTTCAACACAACTCTCATGGCAGGACACTGCACAAAACATTGAACTTGAGTTTTTTCATTTTCTAAATTTTTATCACAAAAGATACACGTTTCTAATAACTCAGTTTTTAAAGTAATATGTATTTCATTAAAATCATTTTAATCAATTAATAAATATTTTTAGTTCAGTGATAATAAGGTTACTAAATATAATAGGAAGTAATGGGTATCCCATATTAGGGGATATGGCTTCGTTTTTTTTAAAGGTTAATGTGCTTCAGTATGCAATAAAAAAAGAAAGCAGTTAGCAAATATTGTAATGAATTGTTCAAAATTTAAGATAAAACACTGATTAAGGTAATTTGACTTACCTCGAGGCCTGAAATATAAAATCATCACGAAAAAAGTTTTTGAACACTAAAATAACGTTTCACTAAAATTAATCCAACAGGATGAGAATGTATAATAATGCGAGAAGTTCATGTGCCAACGGCACCATAATCTTCAATTTTATAAAACAAAAGCGAGGTTGCAGTACAAACTATATCCAGGAACCACATATCCCATATTAGGCAACCATCCCATAATGGGACACTTTCCCAATATACCTTGAATTCTTAAATATTCTTAAATATGATTACCCTGAAAACTAATTTTTTCGCAGTCAGCTGTCCTTAGGATTGTAAACGCTAAAAAATAGAAAATAAAAAATTCAGGGCTATGCGATTTTTCATTTGCATTGTCTTTTTGGTTATTCTATTCATCTGGATTGTCAGGTAAACAAGAATATACTTAATGGTAGATATACTGTTAGTTTCAAGCAGTCTTTAAAAAAATAAATAAATAAAAACGATGGGAAAACATGATCTGTATTTGAAATATCGATTAATTGGTTAAAATTTTCTTGAATATTCCGTCCTTAACCTTTCAGATCTACCTTTACAAAAAAAAAAAAAAAAAAAAAAAAAAATTATACAAATAAAGTAAAAAGGAAAAAATGTCTTAAATTGATATAACTTAATCAAGAATACCTACAGTTTCAGAATAATTTCTATTGATCTCAACAGATGACCGCAGCTTTGATCCAAATAACTGTAAAGTATCGTTGATTAATGCAGACCGAACTTCTTGTAATGAAGACATTCTTCGACATCTCTTAATAATGGTCCTTCTTCTGGGCCGGCTGCTCCTGAGGTAAACGTACAGCTGGTCCGTACCGGCTCCCCAGGAATCCTTTTCTTTCTTCCGATCGCTACAAAATTATTCTTAGAAAAAAAAAAAATATTGGAATTTGTGTGTGGCATCTGCACTAATGCTCACTCTGTTTTAATAATGGATTGAAAACAGTTTAATTTTTTTTTTTTTTTATTAATTTAATCATTATTGAGGGTAACCACCTTGTTTTTAAATTATTTTAAATAATTTATTTTTGAAGAGAAAAGACTTTGCACCACCGGGAATCGAACCCGGGACTTCCGCGTGACATGCGCGGTATGCTAACCATTGCCCCACGGAGCTCACTTCCAAACGGTGCCAAATCCTTCCTCTTCACTGACATGTCTTTTCTCTTCAAAAATAAATTATTTAAAATAATTTAAAAACAAGGTGGTTACCCACAATAATGATTAAATTAATACAAAATAATTAAAAAATTGACGAACGTCAAGAGATGCCCAAAATTGGACAAAAATTGTCCACCTCCCATAGATACTCCCAAAACTTGGGAGATCGTGGGAGTGGTGTCAGTGAAGAGGAAGGATTTGGCACCGTTTGGAAGCGAGCTCCGTGGTGCAATGGTTAGCATACCGCGCATGTCACACGGAAGACCCGGGTTCGATTCCTGGCAGGGCCAAGTCTTTTCTCTTCAAAAATAAATTATTTAAAATAATAAAAAAAAAATTGAATTTATATTTTGGAAATTGATTATACGTATTCATATTTCGTACAACTGAGGCCCTTCTTTTTATTTATTTACAGATTTATTTGTTTATTTATTAGGTATAAGTTTATTGTTAATTTTTTTTGTGGTTGTTTTTTTTTAGCAACTATGTATGTGTGCCTATTTGTACTGTGAGCTTAAAGAGGGGTAATGAAGAAAATGGGGGAAAAAAGGAGAATGAGTGTTGCAGTTTATTGCACTAAATAGGGAAATGTATACAAAAAAAAGATATGGGAAAATATAAACAAAGAAAAGGGAAAAGGAAAGAAGAATGAAACGGAATAGACTAAGATATGCTAAAAAAAAAAAAAAATAAAGAAAAAAACATAATGGTGATAGATAAATAGTAAAAAAGTTCCTGATATAGGAATAAAAAAAATATCATGATATAATAATAGATATAAGATAAAATGTAGCAACGTATTTTAGTTGTAAGTGTATATGTAATTAATTATTGATTGGTACGCTGTGCTGTATAGCAACCCAATATATTTTGGGAGCACTGCTTGTTAAAATCAAGCATTAAAAATTCTAATACCCAAAATATTACATAATTCCAAGCTATGTTTATACTCCCAGGACTTATAATATCAAAGTTTAATCCGGACTACATTAAAGTATTTACAACTGATTCAGTATACTGTAGGCTGCATATTATATTGTAATAGATTTTATAATAAACTAAACTATGAGTTTTATAAATCTGGAACATTTCGTTTATTTCCCTGATGAAAAACGATAAAAACTTAATATAAAAAATTAGGAAAATCATTTTATCAAGAAAATGAGACTATGGTATATTAATATAAGTTTAAAAGTTTTGGTAAAATAAGAATTAGTTTATGATTTCAATCAAGTGAAAAATAATTGTAAAAATGGTATAAGTTTTAGCAAAATTTGCCATGAGGAGGGCAAAAACCTTATGGCATATTTATACAAGATAAAGTTAATGAGGTCGTATATCAAAAAAAAAGAAAAAAAACATTATTGGCCCGGTAGTTTATAAAAATTACAGAACATTAATGATATTAATGAATGATATCTGTTAGATCCACGAAAAAAATCTGGTGCGATTGGCGCAACACACAACTTTCACTTACCAACTTACTTAGATTAGAAATTGACGTCTTTTTTTAATTGCCATTTCTCAAAGTCACATATTTTCCCACATTCCTTTCTTATTTTTTGTTTTATTTGCTCTCTTAATTACCCTATTTTTTTTTATTACTACATAAAAGTTCTTACTTGCGATAATTCGGTAATGCAAGTCGTCTGATTTTATAATTATCTATGTGCTTGTTGAAAATTTCATTTAGTTACCACGAAACAAGTCATATCCATTAAATGAACAGAACGGCTTTAATTATAAACAATGGTCTGTCATTAAATATAATTCATATAATATTTAAGGGAAAGTAAGAAAATACAAATCAGTCGCCTGGATTTTTCGATGGACGGGCATGTACCTACAGAACTTTGTTCCTTGATTTTTAAAATCTAAAGCGCAAATGAAAATTTTAAAATCCCGATTCTATAACTTTATTTTACCATTCCCTATGAAAATAGCATCTCCTACTTTCAGTGTTGGAAAAAATTAAACAAGCTAGGTAAGTCGTGCTACTCATTTTTGATATTTAAATATTTCGTAGTAGGTACTAAAATTATTTACAACCTTTGAAAATATTAGTTATAATATTAAAATGACTTGTGTTTCATCAGGAGGAAACGATAATAATATCTACATCGGAAGGGCCTTGTAACAAAAAAAAAAAAAAAAGTGAATTACGTCTAAAAATTGCCTGTTGTTTTATGGTGGGGAGTTATTAATAACGGAGTGACACCTACATCCAATTTCAAAAAGGAATTGCATTTTAAAAAGTCAATGTCGATTTTTATCGAAATAGCTGAATATTCATAATGTGTTTAGCGAAAGCGGGTCAACGCGGAATTATATTAACCTCTCTGGTTCAAGATAACATCTTCCTCTTTGGTACCGTCCCTCGGGTGTACCCAGCTATCATCGGGTTCAGGACCAACACTTTACTAACTAGCAACAAATTCCAGGGGAGGGGGTAAGTCAAGGGTGAACCTCCCCCCAATTATCCCGGAAGGTGGAAATGGAGTTCTTGAAAATTTTAACTACATAGGTTGTGGGCATTTATTATTATGTTCATAATACTTATAAATATAAATAAACAAATAATCTTCCACCACTTTGACTATAGCTGTATGCAGAGTTGGGCAAGAAGTAGTTTAACTACAATACTACAACTATTGTAATTTGAAAAAAGCAGTTGCATTTTTTTACAACTACTGTAATTTGAAAAAAGTAGTTGCATTTTTACAATGTAATTATAGACCTGCAACTACAACTAATTTGACAGTTTTAATGGATATAAAATATAAATTGATATCAATTATTCCAGATGTAATTCAGCTAATGAGAATCATGCAAAAAAAACGTGGTACAAACTTATAAAAGATTAAAATAACGCGTTGGGAATGGTGCATGGTTGTCAAGATTTTGTTTAATTAGTAAATAGATCTCGTTTTTCTTATTTTATTTTTTACTTTAATGCATAGATACTCATTTTTGTTTTTTTATGTTATTTTCGTAAACTGAAATAAAAGTTATGTTTGATTTGACATGTCATTTTTAACTCCCTAGAAACGATGAGTTTCTCAAAAGTTTCAAAAACCTATATTTCCCAAAATCTCCACTGAAGTGTGTGCTTAAGGGCTAGTTAAGAGACCGATATTGAGGCACTTTATAAAAAAATCCCACCGAAAATGAGAGATTTATTTCTTGAAAAAAGTATAGATCAAAATAACCTATAATTTTAAAACGACCCATATATATGTATGAATCTAGAGTCCCGATGTTTGTCGGAGGTAAAATCAGAAACTACTTAACCGATTTTGATGAAATTTATGTGGTAACTGTATGAGTTAATGGGTTCTGAGCCTTTTAAAGACTCGCTTTAAAATTTGAGTTACATAAAATAATGAAATTATGATTAGTTTTGTTTCGGGGAAAAGAATTTGGGGATCCTTTTCTTTGGGGCTATGGAATTCACTTTGTCCCACGCTGTAACCTTTTGTGTACCATTCAGGAGTTTCTTGTCCCCCACTGGCCATTTTCTGCGCCTAATATCGATTGGCAACGAAGTTAATATCGGAAGGGTAAATCGATTGCCAAATCGACTGACAAATGATACGAACCTTCCATCGATATTTATCTCGTTCATCTCGCATTTACATAGCGGATGCTATTAGCATCGTATTAAGTTATTTCTGGCTATTATATGAAATTGAGGGCAATAAATTAAAAATGTACATCTTTTCTTATATCGCTAACGACATTTGAATTTTAATATTTTCATATAGATGATTATTTCGAAAATGTCAACAAGAGATATAATTAATCCAATTCGAAATAACTTATCTTGAATCGTTACTGTTTCTACTAATAACAGTTATTCTATTTTTTCCTTATCATCGAGAATGTTAGCAGTATATTTACTTAAATATTTATATCTGTGAATATTTAGGGCATTTTAATAGAAAGTGATATAGATGTTTGGGCTCCCACGTGTTAAAAAGAGAGCATTAAGCACTACTAACTCGTTGGTTATTTTGAAAACCAAACGATGTTACTTCTAAGCTGTCAGGTTGACATAACCTCAGTTGGCTAATCACTCTATGCTTCCTTATTGGGGCTCTCATTTTTAGATAATATTCACCCATTTCGAATTAGCTAATATTCCTAAAATTTTTGTTGTACTTGGAATTCAGAACAGCTTGTACATCTATAGAAAGTTGATTTTTTTTTAATTTTTCAATGGTGTTTTTAAATTCTATTGCAAATAGCTCTTTACTTTTAATTTTATGTCAATGAGCCGAATCTATTGATTTTAGATTGATTAACAATTAAATACCAATATTATTTTTAATTTATCGACAGATTTAAACTCAATTCAATATTCAAAATGTTTAAACATAATTTTGGTAATCGATTATCTTCCATTAAATTCACTTTTCGATACCAAAAAATCATTCTTTTACGGACCTCTGTCTCTACAGTTTCTAGACCCGTTTCTAGGCGTACTTAGTGGTTTGGGGTATTTTTGTCCAATGATAAATTGTCATTGTATCGATATATCAAATCGATTGATATATAATATACCGAACATCCGTTCAAAGCAGTAACCGAATAATTTTTTTACTTTCACTTACCTATATATGAAATATATAGTAAGTGGAAGTATTGCGATCGTGAAAATTTTCGACTTCCGGTTTTCAACGGAAATACACTTTTTGGGACCCCCTGAGTCGAAATAACCAAGTCCCGCGAAATGGTCTGTGTGTGTGTGTGTCTCTGTGTGTGTGTGTGTGTGTGTGTGTGTGTGTGTGTGTGTGTGTGTCTGTGTGTGTGTGTGTGTGTGTGTGTGTGTGTATGTGAACAGACTAGCTCAAAAACTATAAACCGTGGGAACCTGAAATTGGGTATTTAGTGTAGGTATATGCCCGCGATGTGACAGCGAAAATTTCATCAAAATTGCTCAAAGGGAGGGGGGTACTTTATTTAATAACATTTTATGTTTTTTTCGATTTTCTCAAAAACGGCTCTAACGATTTTGATTAAACGGAGTATTTGATCGATATATATGCCCGTAATATGACTGTAAAAATTTCATCAAAATTGATTAACCGGAGGGGGGACTTTACTTAATAAATTTTGTTTCATTTTCACGTGTTTTTTTTATTTACTCAAAAACGGTTCAAACGATTTTGATCAAACTTGGTATTTGATGTATTTATATGCCCGAGATATGACTGTAAAAATTTCATCAAAATTGATCTACGGGAGGGGGGACTTTACTTAATAAATTTTATATCTTTTTCACGGGTTTTTTTATTTACTCAAAAACGGCTTTAATTATTAACAACAATAAGATATGAATGTAGAAAAATCTGTGACTTTGGGAAATGATAATTAGCAAAACACGTCAATTTCTAATCTAAGTAAGTTGGTAAGTGAGAGTTGTGTGTTGCGCGCACGCACCAGATTTTTTTTTCTTTGTCTCCTAGTGCGTGTTGGAGGCTCTACACTCGGACAAGGGTCAAGTATTTTCGGCCCCCTATCATCAAAAAAGATTTGGTCGATACCGTTTTAGATCAGTTGCCCCGCAATCGGAAATAAGATGAAATAAATTAAGATTTTAGTGATCGAAGAGGCAGTAAATAGAAAGTTGAATAGATCGAAGGAAGAAGGTTGAGGGACCTGGGAAATGATCCCGATTCTGTCGTGCGCGCAGGTGTGATAAGAATCGCAGATCAAATCTATGCTAACCATTATTAATGTAATCTTCGGCTTAGGCACCATTTGCGGAGGGAATGGTTTTACTTTTTTGCTTTTTAAATCTGTTTCCGACCAGGCGAAATAAAAAGTATTTTACTATTCAGTAGGAACGGATTTTCATGTAAAATAAGAAGCCATATATGTAATTATATACTTGTTCTTTTCACTTCAGTGAGGAAGAGTTTGGTTTGTTTGTTTGTATTAAGTTTTTTTTCTCTCCATGGGTTGTCATGTATTATACTGGGTGTCCCAGACCTAGTGTAAAAAAAAGGGTAATACTGCATGCTAAACGGGGTAGAATGGCGCAGAAACGAGTTTCCTATCTCAATCTGTTGAGGAGATAGAATTTTTTTTGTTTTTATTTTTAAAATCTAACTTTTTTCTGAAAAATTGCAGTTTTCTCTACTTTGGTTTAGCGCAGAAACAAAAACGATAATATTTTCTTAATCAGAATTAAATTTACTAAAATATGAGATGGGTCTGGTTATTTTAAATCCACTTTCAGTGGGACTTTGAACGCGCTAAACACAAAACATTCATTAAAACTTAAATTTTTAATTGTTTTTGAAAATTCCTCACTCCCCAATGGAGCAACCTAGAAGCTATCGAATTTCCTAAAAACTGCGGAATTTAGTTAGCTTTTTAGTGGTGTAACCCATGATACAATTGCACTTCACCTTATTGGTCTAAAAGAAGATTTTCTGATGAAAAACATGCTAGAGAATGTCACTGCTGGGGCAATGCGGAAGCCCGCCTGCATCCAAAGTAATGGATGCCGGTCTTCCCATGAGTTAGAGATAGTTTTACTTTTTTAAGACTAGAAAGAACAATGTATGAATTCTAGATAATATAAAAAGGGTAATAATAATCTAAAATTTAAAAAAAAAAAATCCTACATACAAAATGTTGAATATAAGCCTGCATCCAAAGTAATTGAGGAAATTTTGAACACGTGCTGAAATTATCCATTTTAAGTGGTTCTACAATAATTATATTATTTTTTATCTTAAACATTTTTTATGTAGGATTTTTCAAATTTTAGCTGAAGAGAAGAAAAAAGTTTAATTTATTTTAAAGAAAGTATTTTTTAAATTTAAAATAATTTAAGGAGTTTTTTTTTTCAATTTTAAATTATTATTACCCTTTTTATACTATCTAGAATTCATACATTGTTCTTTCTAGTCTTAAAAAAGTAAAACTATCTCTAACTCATGGGAAGTTCGGCATTTATTACTTTGGATGCAGGCTCTAGCGCGCTTCCTCATTGCCTCAGCAGTGGATTCAAAATAACTGGACCCATCTCATATTTTAGAGAATTTAACACTGATTAAGAAAATATCATCGTTTTTGTTTCTTCGCTAAATCAAAGTAGAGAAAAATGTCATTTTTCAGAAAAAAGATAGATTTTAAAAATAAAAACAAAAAAAAATCTCAACAGATTGAGATAGGAAACTCGTTTCTGCGCCATTCTACCCCGTTTAACATGCAGTAGGGGAGACTGTTGTACCTTGAACCACTTTCACAACTTTTTTTGTTTAAAAAAAGGGCTATGGGATTTTTATAAATTTTACGCATTAAAACTCAATTTTAAATCTTTATGTATAAGTAAAAAAATATTTCAGGCTATAAAAAAACATTTCTATATTTTTATTTTTTTTTTACAAATTTGATGTTATTTGGTCCAAGGTACATGATGCTCGTGTACCTTGAGACAGCGTTTAAGAAGTAATAAATTGGACGAAAAAATAGACTATAATTTTAACATTTTATTTTTAAGAGAAAGAATGGTTACAGAATCATGAAAATTCTCTTAAAACAATTTATATCATACAAAATAGTTAAGAACAAACGTCGCAGATACAGTCTTTCCAGGCACTGCCTTCAACACCCGTACATAAATAATGTGTCCATTATTCCATGTATCTGGGTAGCTTTTTTTGTTAGCTCTTGCAAATTTGTAAGCTAGAATTCTTACGCCCTTTTTAGTTAGTCCATATTGCATTTTGGCGACATTCTGGATGTATGTAACCAAACTCTTTTCTTCAAGAACATTAAATACTTGCTTAACTGCGTAACATACATTGTATTCAAATTTGTTGGACCCACTAACATTAAATTTTCTCAAATGCCTAGTGATGGTTGACCTGCTCACTTTGAATACTTTTTCGGCCTCTCTAAAAGTCATTTTTTTATCAGGATCATCACTTTTTATTGCTTCAATCGCATTTTGCAGTGCAACAGCATCTACTGGATCCCTCTTGATTCCAGTTTTACTTCGAGGCATGATGAAATCCAACCTAAAACAAAAAACACCAATAACTGCAACCTATTGTACTTTGATCCAGTGGTTCAAGGTACAAGATGCAGCTTGGTTTCAAGGTACACGAGGGTGCATGTTTATACTAAAATGGCTACCATAACCTAACATCTACGTGAAAAGTGAAGGTTATATGTTTAATACACTCACCGAAAGAGAGGTAATAGATGTCTCGCTAATCAGTTGAGTAACATTAGTCTTTAAAAGTCCAGTTTCAATCAACTAACATTGCAAATATTTACTTTTTCTTGCGCAAATCACAAAATATTCGCCGTTCACATGTAAGTCAGAATAACAACCTACAACTTACTTTGGCGCTCGGATAGGCAATCATAACTGACATAGTTTCGAGATTCCTTACTAGGTAGCAGCACTAGCCAAGCAGAGAACATGGCGCAAGGTACACCATGGTCAAGGTACAACAGTCTCCCCTACTACCCAATTTTTTTTTTACTTTCACTTACCTATATATGTAATATATAGTAAGTGGAAGTATTGCGATCGTGAAAAATTTCGACTTCCGGTTTTCAACGGAAATACACGTTTTGGGGTCCCCTGAGTCGAAATGACCAAGTCCCAGAAAATGGTCTGTGTGTGTGTGTGTGTGTGTGTGTGTGTGTGAACAGACTAGCTCAAGAACTATAAACCGTGCGAACCTGAAATTGGGTATTTAGTGTAGGTACATGCCCGCGATGAGACAGCAAAAATTTCATCAAAATTGCTCAAAGGGAGGGGGTACTTTATTTAATAACTTTTTAGGTTTTTTTCGATTTTCTCAAAAACGGCTCTAACGATTTTGATTAAACTGAGTATTTCATCTATTTATATGCCCGAGATATGACTGTAAAAATTTCATCAAAATTAATTAACCGGAGGGGGGACTTTACTTAATAAATTTTGTAACATTTTCACGTGTTTTTTTGATTTTCTCAAAAACGGCTCTAACGATTTTGATTAAACTTAGTATTTGATCTACTTATATGCCCGAGATATGTCTATAAAAATTTCATCAAAATTGATCAACCGCAGGGGGCACTTTACTTAATAAATTTTGTATCATTTTTACGTGCTTTTTTTATTTACTCAAAAACTGCTTTCACGATTGTGACCAAACTGGGTATTTAATGTATGTATATGCCAAATATGTGATAGCCAACATTTCATCAAAATTGATCAACCGAAGGGGGGACTTTACTTAATAAATTTTGTACCATTTTCACGGGGGTTTTTATTTACTCAAAAACGGCTTTAACGATTAATAAAAATAAGATATGAATGTAGAAAAATATGTGATTTTGGGAAATGATATCTAACAAAACACGTCAATTTCTTATCTAAGTAAGTTGGTAAGTGAAAGTTGTGTGTTGCGCGCACGCACCAGATTTTTTACACTAGGTGTGGGACACCCAGTGTATTATCTAATTGTTACTATCTGTAATTAACCCCATCTTCTAACATAAAGACTTTACATGTTGCAGATATATTTGTCTTCATTTTAGCCCTGACAAAGATCTACATGTTTGGGACGAAACCTAGGGTCTTCAATTAAACAAAATTTGACTGAAAATCCTAATAATCGATCATCCTAATCTGTACCATACTATTGTCTAAAGACTGTTCTGTTTTTTCTACTATCGCACAACTCCCCTATCGAAGCCGGATACCCCAACTAGTCTTTTATAAAACATTTGCAGACTCGGTACATGTGGAGCAGACGAGACTCAGAAATGATTGGCCTTGTGTAGGAAATATACAGGAGGTGTAGAGGAGCATGCTAGCGAGATAAAATTAATGAACGGTTTTATCTGGCAAATGGGAGGCTCTTATGAAACATTCATCGCACTGAGTATCTGGAGCCATCTTGTTGCAAATCACTGGGAGTGGGGCGGGGTGGGGGAAGGGGTGCTATGCATGTGAATGCATTATAATGCAATGGTTGCATGTGCCAATTAGTGAGGACACCGCACGCAGCGCACTACATCAGCGCTTCCCGACGCCTCGCTGCCATGTGCAATGTGCCATGTTCCATGTGCTATCTGGTCGATGGGTATCATCACTGACCTAGTCTTCCCCTCGGGTGTTGTAGCCCGTCAAGATGGTGTAGTTTTCCAAGATTTATTAACTCCGGTATCGCGAAACTGAAAGAACTTTGTTTAGATTTGATTTCTCCAACAGAATGTTGAGGCACTTAATTTTTTTTATATCTAGAAGAATATACCTATTATTTATGTATGAATTAATCTGTTTCGTCCCAAGCTAGAAATAAAATCAAATTCTATTTCCATATACCGTCGACCGGGGCTACTTTGGTCCTTGAGGGGTTACTTTGGTCCAACACCAAAAAAAAGTTTTCAACATTAGTACTGTACAAACAAATCAAGACATATAGGTATTTTTGGGTTTAAAAAATATTTTATGTCCTACTTGAGGGTATTTTAATAGTTTTGGGTAATTTAAAATGTTTACTATTGGGCACACTGGAGTTTTGGTAAACCTTTGTTTTGATACTTCAATTGATTACCTCCAAACATTTCATCACGGACGAATTTATTAACAAGATAAAAATAAGGTAAGGATCAAAATATATGGAAAAGAAGAACAAGCCTTAGAGGCTTATATTGACAAGTTAGATACATTTTCAAACAGGGGCGTACAGTAAAGAGCTTTAAGAACAATTTTCTGGGTTCGGATTGGGTTGCGTCATTTAGGAAACATCGCCCTAAGTTAACAGTGCGTACAGCAAGCAACATTAAACGAGAAAGGGCTGCTATTAATGAAAAAGTAGTCAACTACTATTTTGACAGCTTACATACTGTCCTCAATAAGGTTTAAAAAAATTTAAATTACCCAAAACTATTAGTATACCATCAATTACGATATAAAATATTTTTTAAACCCAAAAATACATATTATAAAATAATATAAATAAAAGAAAAAAGAAAAAAGAATAGAAACTAAGAAAAATAGAGCTAAATTGATGAGGGGAGGAATATAAGAAACGAAGAGGGAAACTGGAGAACAGAAGTATTGTTAATTTATATTTTATAATTTATATGTTTTATATAAGTATTCCCGATATTAGGATATTAATGTTTTATGTAATGTATATTGATTTTTCTCTTTTTCTACTCAAATCTTACTTTTTTACTTATTTATTAATCTATTTATGTATACATAACCATTTAGTCAAAATATGAATTGATACCTTGAATTATTACCAAATGTGAATTGTGCATGCAATGATTTTTATCTTAAACTATGTATTTACAATGTAACCAGACCCCTGTAATTGTTGAAAAAAAAAAATACAGTACCTTGTACAGTACCAGTACATGTCAAAAATATACTTTATGCTTCTATGGCTAATCGGACGATGGTACTTTTGTTAACACGTTAGGTGCGGCGGATTATTTACGGGTATCCAGAATTGAACTGTATCGGTCCCAGGGGTCCGACTGCCGAGAGGAGCCGTAGACGATATCGGGCGTTGGGGTGCGAAAATCGGCTAAATTAAGTGTTTCAAGTGTCGGACTTTTCGGACATTTTGATCTGAAAATCGGCTTTTAAGAGGGGAATGTAAGACATCGGACGCCGTAGACCGATGCCGCACCTAACGAATTAAAAAACGTCACAATTTTGACTGGTCGCACAGTGCTTCCAGTATATAGAGTTTTCGGACAAAAATCTTTTGACCATGGAATATTATAGGGAATGCTGAGCTGATTACGAATACCTCATATACGGGGTCGGAAATAATATTTGACCAAGTTAGATCCAAAAAAAAAAAAAAAAAAAAAAAAACCAAATCATGGTTTTGGCAAATTATCTGAAATTAAGGGAAATTAGAGAATCATTATCGGTTAGTTGATCAAAATTCATCTTTAATAAGGTAATTAACCAAACACAAAAGATACTTTCGTGATTGTACAAATAATACTACTTATATAAATAATATTTTACATAGTAAAATAATTTTTGAAAGTATTTACATAAGAGAAATATAAACATCAATTCATCTGACGTCCACGTGGAAATTAGCTCCTCCACTCGCCTTTTTTTTTGTTTTGACTGAACATTCTGAAAAGGTTATTAAAGGTCTAGGACTTGTTCCTGCTTTATCATCAATGTTCAAAAAATTTTGTTGTCTACTGTAAATGTGCAGTCCATGTTCAATCATTCTTCGTAAGGTTTTTCAAAAAGAATTTTTCTACGACTGCACTCACTTAGATTGTTTTGGCTCAGCTTCAAACAAAACAATCTAACTTTATCTTCCAAATCGGTAACTAAATCAGGCTCCAATTTTTCCCCCTACTAAATGTGACAAGACGGCATCTTTCTTTCAGCTGGTAGCCGCAGAAATCCACTTTTCAAAGAGTTCGATTTTTAAGACCTAAAACTCGTGACTATTGGGATAATTTAATGCAAATTCAATTCCAAAATTAAATGAGGGTTTTATGTTTAATTGAAACGTGAAATATTACTTTAATAGGATAATGCAGTAAACGCAATTTCCAAATACAGATTAAATATATGTAAAGACAAAATAGTATCTACATTGATTTTATAAATATATTTTTTTAATTACGGCATACTTTCAGAAACTGCTTAAAATTATTGATTTTGGTCAATTTACTGTAGTAAAAACTAATATTTTTATGGAATTGAGTGTAAAAATGTATTTAATTAGAACGGCTAATCTAATTGTTGTAGGTGCGAATTGGTTTTCAAGCAAGCGCTGAGTGCCTGATTTCATTTGAAAAAAAATTTTCAACGTCAGAGTCGCAGGTGATCGCAGATTATATTTATAGATTTTTATTCTAAATTAGTTAAACTACAAATATTAAAAAAATGAAAGAGGTGTTTTACGGACATTTTTTAATATTTCACTTTAAAGTTAGTAGAACATCGAGAGAAATTTTTCTTACCCTTGACCATATTTTCCAAAATAATTTTGACTTTCACTTAAAACAAAGTTTACAGTATACCTCTTCTAAACAGAAAGAAGGCTAAATGAAAAGATTACGACAAAGCCAATGTTTACATCTAGTATTTACCTTCGATCTAAAATCCCTTCTCGACTAATAAGCGAAAGTAAGTGGTCATTAATACTGTTTTTTTCGAAATATTTTTTAATTTTAATAGCAATTGAGTTAACAAATACATGTAAACATTATAATTAATGATCATTTACATCTTTAGGAACATTTTAAATGCAAATTCAAGAAAAAAATAAAAACTTGATTTTTCGATTTTTGTCCATTGATCGAAGTCTTTGTAAGTGTCCTTTACAGATGTACCGCTCACCCTTTAAATGGTCCATGGGGGATGTGTACCCATTTTCAAAACTTGTACATTAATTTATCTATTACATTTAATGATTCAATTACTGTTATAATAAATTATATTAAATATAACTTAATAAATAATGTCTCAATCGTATGATTGATAGTCTTTTAATAAATTTTCCGAAACCATATGCTAAAATTGAATGTTATACATTTTTTATTGGTCAGCTCATACTTTTCCATATCCAATTGACTAAAGGCTCATAACCTTTGTCCTATATATTTTCACCCTTTTAACACTAAATCCCTTGCCCCCCAGCTGACTGTGATAATTATGTTTTTTTGTAATTATTGTTTAACTATTGTTGATTAAATTCTTTTTATTTTATTTAATATGTCCATATAATGGGTGCCTAAGTTTTTCGTATCCGTTTAGTATTAACTGTAAATTTATTGGTTTTTGTTATATGTATAGCCTCCAGTAATTCTCTATTTTTCGCATTACTTTCTTTGTCCAATATTTTAGTTTTTTCAAAATTGAATTTATGTTGCAATTTTATGCTATGGTATGCTAGTGCTGATGTGTTGATGTTTTTTACATTATTGGAGTTTGATATATGTTGCTGTAACCTGGTCTTTAGTTTTTTTGAAGTTTCTCCAATGTATACCTTTTCACAATCCATGCAATCAATTTTATATATAACATTTTGCTTTTCATAATCATCTATCTTATCATTCAAATTACTTATATATTTATTAATTTTGTTACTATTATAAAATCCCAATTTTATGCTTTCTACGTCATATACTTTTAGTCTTACCCCGGGATGAATGACACTCTATAAAATTGCTTATATTGGTACCTACTAGTCTTTTATTCAAATTTGTATTGTTCCCATTGTCATCACAAAAAAAAAAAAAAAAATATTGAATAATGTCGGACCCAACACAATACCCTGAGGCATTCATAGAATTGAGAACAATAAAGTGAGGAAGAGGAACGTTCCAACACGCTTAGCCGTCATAGCCTCATAATAACACTCTGGGATATTGGAACCACATAAGTTCCACCTCGCTGACAGATGGCAGCAAAGTCGCCCAGTAGATCCGAGAAGGCAGGTGCCTGTGCTACCCCTCTCGTGTTTTACATAAATTAATTCCTCTTCCCTCCCACTTCACCTTTCTACCTCCGCCTTATGTATTCATAATTATAACAGTTGTAGACAATGCCCGCTTTAATGGCGGTGAGAGCTATCTAACTCCCATCTTCCGGGCATTGTATGCATCTCTCCTTGGTCGGTCTTATCTACACTGATTATACCATCTAATTCTTTTCATCATTAGCAAGTTTTATTTTTATCAAAAAAAAAAAAAAATGAATAATTATGGAAACGTTTTAATAAGGGAGATGCTACAAAGAATAAATACATTCAATCTTACCGTGGTACTTAACTCGATTTTATCTACGAGATGCACGTAATATGAAACATATCGTCAGGAATCCCTTCGAATGGCTACGCGAAGAAACAGATTATATTTTGTAAGATTTATACAACTGTTGACCATTTGATGATTCATTATTTTATTCGCCAAAGGATATGGTGCTTCTAGTAGGTAATATTACATAAATATGTAAAATTACCTGGTCTAAATTTCAAAACTGCGGTATAAGTAAGGCCTAATCAAGAATTAATTGAGCTGATTAAATACTTGAAGATTCCATTTCTTATCAAAAACGGTTCCACCATCCAAACTCCACTTTTCAGAAAGCCTTTAATTTTTCGTAATCCCAAACGGTATCCATGTTTCCAAACAGTTGGATGATGTTGATACTCTCAGAAGACTGGGTATCAATAGGTACCCTAAAAATTGTGATAGACAGTACAATGTCACTTATCCAAGTAAATATGCATGATACCAATATGGATGTGGGTCAATATCAAGATTTAAATGAAAATTTGTATATTTAAAAAATAAAAACTATGTACGATAGGTTAAATGATGGTCAGGATTTTCAGTTACAATGATATTTATTATGGTAAGCCAACGTTTCGATCCAACTTGTGGATCTTCATCAGGGCTAAAAGAAAACAAATATATGAGTATCTATGCTAGAGGGTGACAATAAATGGATACATTACAGAACTAATAATAATATAAAAGATGGTATACATAAATATTAAAATAAGAGGCTGGTTAACAAGATAAAATAGAATCTGACACAATCTCCGATTTCTACTTTCCAATACAGATCTATCCCATATATCCCCATTCTCTCAAACAAAATTAAAAAATCCTTCTCATCGAGTTTCCCACACATGCGCCTAGTATTAAAAAATAACAATAAATTAAAAAATCTTTATACAAAACTCAAAGACCCTGTACCTCTCCTAGACAAGTGTAATGTAGTTTATCGTATCCAGTGCTCCACGCTTAATTGCAACAGTTGCTATATAGGTGAAACCAAAAATTATTTAAAAAACGTATTTATCAACATAAATACAGTATTTCCACGCGTAATTCGTCTACATCTAAATTAGCAGAACATGCCATTGCCCACAACCATTCCTTCGACTTTGAGAACCCCTCCATATTAGCAACTGTATCTAACCACGACAAACGTCTCCTCTCAGAATCCATTTTCATCCATCTAGAAACTAATAACCCGGTAAATCAAAAAAAAGATAAAGAGATAATTTCATCCACTTATTCTAAAATCTTCCGCATCCTTAAATCCTAGTTTTGATTTCATAGGTACCTGCAATTATCTCTGTACATCTTGTACTATTATTGTTTTTTGTATTGTATGCTTCTTTCTGTATATTTTCCAAATTTCTATGCATTGTTACATTATGTATTATCTCTTTTTTTTTTTTTTTTTTTTATGTTATTATTCAGTCCAGACACAACTATTTGTATACAGTACCATATATTTTGTTAGTTTTTAAATATTTTGTTCTCTCAGTTGTCATGTGCCTTCACTTCAAAAGCGTTGGATTTCCCCGCCATAAACCTTTGAAGTCGGCAAACTACCCCCCTACCACTACCTCTCACCTTATTTTTACCTTTAGTCTTAGTATCCACCTGGACTCAGTAGGTAAATATCAGATTTTATTTTATCTTGTTAACCAGCCTCTTATTTTAATATTTATGTATACCATCTTTTATATTATTATCAGTTCTGTAATGTATCCATTTATTGTCACCCTCTAGCATAGATACTCATATATTTGTTTTCTTTTAGCCCTGATGAAGATCCACAAGTTGGATCGAAACGTTGGCTTACCATAATAAATATCATTGTAACTGAAAATCCTGATCATCATTTAACCTATCGTAATTGAAGAACAGTTGACCATCTCTCATCTCTAAAAACTATGTATATATTGTTCATATCAAATAAAGAGATTTTTTTATAAAAAAATGTCTATTCATAATTTAACCAAAAATTGATATTTTCTTATCAAAGTCAGGTACATTCAACATATTTTTTAATGTAAAATGAGATTTAAAAAAGACAATATAATAAAAAGTTATCGAAAATTTTTGTTTGAAGGTAATTGTTAGCAAAACGACGAAAAAGAACAAAAAAAAATTTGTTAAATTGATTAATTTTTAAAATAGCTTTTTTTTTTTTTTTTTATCAGTCCTAAAAAATTGATGAAAATGGATGTAGCCGGTTTTGAAACCAAACGCCTCATATGGTGTGATCATTAATTCTTTTTCCCATCCATCAGGATTGAGTAAACAACAAAAATTAGTGCATCTCCAAAATAATATAAATATGAAAAAAAAAACTTAATCAAAACTGATAAAATTTTAACCTACAGGTATTTCTTTTAAGTATATTACCGAAATCGAGTATGAATTAAAATATTTTTCAAAATGTCTAGTACTGGTTCATTGGTGTCGTTTAACAGCCCATTCCATGCCGTTTCATATGATAAACAACAATGTATAGGTTGGTACTAAAGAAATATTCTTAAAACTATATGTAAAATTTTAATTTCAAAAAGGTCGTTATTTTAAAAGTTTATATTTTTTTGGAAAATAGGTAGTATTATATCTACTCATACAACAAAAGAGGGATGAAAATTTCTGGATTACTAAAAAAATTAAAAACTAGTGATAAAATTTAATAAATCTAGCTTTTTATGATTAAAAATAGAATTAGATGTTTTCCAAACACTAGGATTATGAGATTGGTGTCGTTTAACAGCGCATTCCATGACGTTTCATAAGACATAGAACATTGTATATGTGTAGACAGTATGACCTATATTAAAATATATATATACATAAATTAAAAAAAAAATGTCCTTTTTTTTTTTTTAAACCACACCGGTCTCTTAGTCCAAGTCAAATTTGCAAAACGTCTGCATTTATTTTTTATCATAAAATATTGAATTTGCTTTATGAAATTTTATTAGTAGTTTTCAATTTTTTTAGTAATAAAGAAATTTTGATCCCACTTTTAATTTTTGTTGTATTAATGGGTATAATACTGCCTATTTTTTACAAAAAATAAAAAAAATTCTAAAAGATGCTCTTTTTGATAAAATTGAAATTAAAATCTTACATTTAGTTTTAAGAAAATTTCTTTAATATCAACCTAGACATTGTTGTATTTCAAAAGAAATGGCATGGAATGCGCTGTTAAACGACACAATCTCATATTCCTATTCAAATTTGGAAAACATCTACAGCTATTGTTAATCATTATTTTTTCTGTTTCAGAGCCAATTTTTGAGGTCTTTAGAGACCAATAATACAAAAACGGGTAAACATATCTCAGTAATATTTCACAATTGTTCTAGTAGATACAAGTAGTACCCATATACCAAATTTTAAGAAAATCTGAGATGGTGAGGTTCAAAATGATGTATTTTTATATTGATTTCATGTGGTATTGCCCTACTCATGGGCGTACCCAGCGGGGGGGCCGGGGAGGGGAGCAGCTGCCCCCCCCCTGGAAGGCTGGTTGCAATAATTTTTTAGGCTTTTAAGACTGGAAGCAATAATAGAACACATTTTTTTTCAAGCAAATAATTGTAATAACTTAGTTGATAAAGCACTGCTATAATTATACATAATTTTGGTTTCATTCAACGCGGTATGTTGTTACAACCTGAACGACCATAGCTTGCCCCCCCTAGTTTTGATCCTGGGTACACCCCTGGCCCTACCTTTTCATTTTGTTATTATTATTGATTCGCACTTTCAGCATAATCAATCAGCGAATTAGGTGGCCGGATGAGAAACACTGACATGTCAGTCATGGGAAAGGAAAGTACTCAGCAGCACCCCATTCCAATTACTAGAGCTGTTTAAGTGAGGAGATCTCTCATCCAACGCCTTTTTAATCTACTCCTCGTATTTATAGGGATGACAACTGTAGCCATGTCCATTATCAGGCGGTTGTTATGTCGATGTAACTTAGTGTGAACGATTGTAGAGTGTCGCTGTGTCCAGGTCAACTGTTGGGGGTAAGTCAGTATGTAGGGTCTGGATCTAATTGAAGGCGACTAGCCCAGGTTATCTATCGGCTTGTATGGACCGTTCAAATAATCTTTGTCAGGAGAAACTCGAAAAATCCAGGACACTAAAAAATATCTGCCTCTAACCAAAGCAGTAAGTACATTTTCGAGTAACATTTTTGGAATTTATATCACTGTCAAAGGAACCTAAAAAAGATTTAAATGAAGAACCATACATTTGAATCTTATGTGGGTAACAGATATTTACTCAACAAAATATACATTTATTTATAAAACTTAAATACTTGAGCAGGTTACTAAAATTATAACGTTATAACACACAATCATATGACTTGAGCTACACAGTCAAGACACAGACCTGGAATGTTCCAGAACAATGTGGACAGTTCTACGCCAGCGTGGACTAGGCGACGGAAAGATCTAGACCCAAACAGTTCGTTCCAACCGCTTATTTTGTTCCAACAAACGGTCTGGGAGTTTACGCCACATGTTTTTTTTTATGTGCTTATCGATTTAAAAAAAAAAAAAAAAAAAAAAAAACCTGTACCACTACAACCCATAAAGGGTCTCTTGGGTTCAGTACTATGTAAGGAAGAGTAATGTTTCTTGGTCAGCGGTCGTGCAAGGAGGTGATTTGACCGTGATCACGCTCAACCGCCAGGTTCTTTCCCCTTAATTTTTTAATTACGGTTACCCACTTTATAGAGGCTGGGTTTGCCCCAGGAGGGTCTCTCGGCCCATGAGGCGAACTGTGGCGAATAATTAAGATATGATAAGCCATGCCAGATTCGAAATCGGGACTAAGCACAGCAGTCCACTGCCTTACCAGTGGGCTACCCCGCTTCCCTCTTATCGATTTAACGTTACAATATTTATACCTTCCGTTATTTTTATTTTGTTAGATAATATATGTAAGCTTGCAAGTGTTTTATACAATAATTTTCAAAATTTATGGTTTGCCTTCCATAATCAGGAGAAACCCTACGAAAAGAAACATTTATTTTTCAGATCTATAGAAAGAACATAGATTTATCAAATCATCAAAAACGTATTCTTAGTAGGAATATTTGTAGGAGAAAATAATTTAATTTAAGGAAATCTCTTAATGCAAGTGCAGAAACATTTTTTCGCTTTTTCAATAATTTGAATTTGTGTACATGTCGGATCTCAAACGACCGATTCGAGTTTTGGAAGATTGAGGTAATATCTGAAACTGTTTTTACACAACAGGCTAGGTATGTGTAGTGTTCAGGGCGATTTGCGAAAAAGGATTAAATAGTTTGCAACTTTTTCAATTTCCCTAATAATTTTATATTTTATTTGTATGTTTGTCTAACGTCACTTTATGCAGCTGATTCTAATCGGACGATGCTACAGTGGGAGACCTAAATTTTGAATACCCAGGTATAATTAGAATAGGTATCTTTAACGAGTTCCTGACATCGTACAGGCTCGGGACCCTATCTGACGGGCGGCATATTTTTATTTAAAAAATCCTTGGGCCACCTCGGGACGCGAACCTGAATAATTCCATATTTAAATAATCCCTTTTTTGATAGACAAACTAAAAACATGGATAGTTTCTATAGCCAGAGCTTTATTATTTTAAATAAATAAAATAGGTAAAATGATAGTCAGGATTTTCAGTTTACAATGATTTTATTGTGGTAAGCCAACGTTTCGATCCAACTTGTGGATTTTCATCAGGGCTAAAAGAAAAACGAATATATGAGTATCTATGCTAGAAGGTGACAATAAATGGATATATACAGAACTGATAATAATATAAAAGATGAATATTAAAATAAGTGGTATTGTTACATTATCTCATTTTTATGTTATTATTGAGTCCAGACACAACTATTTGTATACAGTACCATCTATTTTGTTATATTTTAAAAAATTTTGTTCACTCAGTTGTCATGTGCCTTTCACTTCAAAAGCGTTGGATTTCCCCCATCACAAACCTTTGAAGTCGGCAAACTAACCCCATGCCACTACCTTTTTACCTTTAGGGTCATTCCATGTCAAAACAACACACCGATTCAGACTTGATGTCTCAGATTTTCATGATTTTTGTTATGCAGCAGTATATCATAGACTTATGAAAAAATACCAAATTTCAGTTATGTAGCACAATTACTTTAGAAGTTATTAATTTTTAGCCCTGTATCATCTGATCCCATTGAGATCCCATGACAGAATTTTGTTATTTGGACTAAGTCATTACAAACTATTTTTGATAATTTTTTGAAATTTTTAAAATTGCCACTTTTTGAGAAATTAAAATTTCTAAATTTAATTTAAATTTTCAATTTTTTGAACTTGTAACCCCTATCTTGTGGCATACCATATTAAAGCCCCATTCAACAGCTTTAAATTGAGACCATTCCTAGGTATATGTTACCACTGGTTGTCAGTCTACAGGCATCCAAAGGTGCCAAAACCTGAAATTTTTTCATAAAAATTTAAATCTTTAAAAATTAATAACTTCAAAAATAATTGTACTACATAACTGAAATTTGGTATTTTTTCATAAGTCTATGATATATTGCTGTACACCCAAAATCATGAAAATCTGAGACATCAAGTCTGAAAATCTCCCAAAATTGTGTTGATTTGAGATGGAATGACCCTTTAGTCTTAGTATCCACCTGGACTCAGTAGGTAAATATCAGATTCTATTTTATCTTGTAAACCTGCCACTTATTTTAATATTCATGTATGCACTATCTTTTATATTATTATCCATTTATATGGATCTATATATATTCATTTATTGTCACCCTCTAGCATAGATACTTATATATTTGTTTTTCTTTTAGCCCTGATGAAGATCCACAAATTGGATCGAAACGTTGGCTTACCACAATAAAATCATCGTAAACTGAAAATCCTGACTATCATTTTACCTATCGTAATTGAAGAACAATTGACTATCTCTCATTTCTAAATAAATAAAAAAAATAATTGTTACCTTCTACACACTAAAATTGTCATGTCAACATATCAAAAAAGTTTTGAAAAACTAAAATGACATCCCATGGTAAATTTAAATATAATTATAACAAAAGTGTGAGGTTGTTTTGTTTGTTCAAAATATCCGAAACCACTGATCAATGCTAAATGTCTAGGAATATAAACTAGTTCGTGAGGCATCGATTTTAACCTTTTCATAATTTAGATCAGAATGATGGGTAACTGTTATAGAATGGATGACACATAATAAAAACTTTTTCTTTCTCTGACCGAAGGATTCGTTTAAATCGAGCTGTCAAAATATCACTCCAACAGATGAATATTTTATTTAAAAGAAATCGTTTTGAAATGTTGGAAAGTTCGCGTAATATACACATCGTAGCCGTTAGAGCGTTTAGGACAAATAAATTATTGAATGTTATGAAATGGGTGCCAGAAATGTCTATTGTCATCAGGTATTAATGGGTTCGAGACCGGTTAATAGAGACACTATCGGTGTCTGTGATGAGATAGGCAAACACACACATTGACAGCTCTTCAATTATTGCCACTCGCCTAAATCCTCTAAGTATGACACGGCGAGGTGCTATTTACCCAAAAAAAAAGAATTCGGTAAACAGGATCAGTTATGGCGTGATGTGTGATAGGAGCGGCATCGAGCAATGGTAAATATTTCATAGAACGATAACTATTAACTACTGGACATGTTCCCCAAAAAGTGGGGATATGTTTAGTTAATGCTATTAGAAGAAGTTGGAAGTAGGTATATATCGAAGCCTGATAAAAAAATTGGAGTATTCCTTGCATGTGACGCCTCCCCTAGGTCATATATCATGTAAAAACCCGATTTCGGGGTCCAAGTCAATATTTAATCGGAATACAAAACTGTGCAATTGCTTACTTAAAACATATTCCTCAATCCAGCTATAAATATGTTATCCTTACCAAGTATATATTTTAACTTTAGACTTCAATAAGCTTTCAATAGCGTCTGCCATTATTCATGGGCGTCACCAGCACACAATTATTGGGGGGGGGGCCCAATATTTTCCTAGATAGGGGAGGTGGAAATTCGACGGGCTGAAAGTTGAAATAGTAACCCCTAAAAACAACTGTTGGGACATTTAAATTCATCCTCCAATGCTGTATTTTAAAGGTATCTATAGTCTCTTAAAACTTTTCAATTTATGCCTCAGTTATAATATACGTTTGCTAAGACTTAATGTTGAAGGATGTTGGCCAAAATTTCTTGATTGAACTTTATCCAAGTTTTTCCTCTGATCCTGATCCCAATAATTTCATTGCTTTCCATCAACTTATATTATATATATATATATATATATATATATATATATATATAAGCTTCTATAGGTACTTATATAAGCTTCATCGAATTGATGGAAAGTAGGATCAAGCTGCTTGGTTTATAAAAAGAAATGAAGAGAAATAAAACACAACAATTCGAGCTAAAATAATAAATATATAGCTATTTTCTTCTAATTTTGTTGGAAGATATTTATATTATAATTGATAAAAAATCTGGTGCGTGCGCGCAACACACAACTTTCACTTACCAACTTACTTAGATTAGAAATCAATTAATGCGTTTTGTTAATTGCCACTTCTCAAATGAACAGAACGGCTTTAATTATGAACAATGGGCTGTCATTAAAGGCGTACTCCGTATGCGTGGGCTCAACGAGTTTTATGAGTTGACTGAATATATTTTTTTTTTCTCCTCTTTATGTTTTCTTTATTTTTATCATATCTCATGTTTAGCCATTTCTTATTTTTAGGCGTAACGAGAGACAGTTAATTTCTCCAGATAAACAAAAACAATTGTACTTTATAGGAAACAAACAAACAAAAAAGGCCCCAACTCCCCCCAAAAAAAGCCCCCTCAAAACATTTTAATAATGATAAAGCTTACCTGATATTAAAGAACACCTAATTTTCATTTAACATGACGAATTTGATAAAAATCGTTAAAGCAGTTTTTAAGATCATCGAAAAAAAGGTAAAAATTGGAAAAAAAATTATGAAATAAACTGCCCGCTACGTATGACCAATTGTGATTGGCTATCCCATCTTTGGCATATACATACATCACATACCCAGTTTGATCAAAATCGTTAAAGCCTTTTGAGTAAATAAAAAAAAACACGTAAAAATGATACAAAATTCATTAAATAAAGTACCCCCTCCGTTTGACCAATTATGATGAAATTTTTGCTGTCACATTGTGAGCATATAAATACATTAAATACCCAGTTTGATCAAAATCGTTAAAACCGTTTTTGAGTAAATAAAAAAAACACGTGAAAATGAGACAACATTTATCAAGTAAAGTCCCCCCTCTGGTTGATCAATTTTGATGAAATTTTTACAGTCATATCTCGGGCAAAAAAAATAGATCAAATACTCAGTTTAATCAAAATCGTTAGAGCCGTTTTTGAGAAAATCGAAAAAAACTTAAAAAGTTGTTAAATAAAGTACCCCATCCCTTTGAGCAATTTTGATGAAATATTTGCTGTCACATCGCGGGCATATACATACACTAAATACCCAATTACAGGTTCGCACGGTTTATACTTTTTGAGCTAGTCTGTTCACACACACACACACAGACCATTTCGCGGGACTTGGTTAATTGGGCTTAGGGAACCCCAAAACGTGTATTTCCGTTGAAAACCGGAAGTCGAAATTTTTCACGATCGCAATACTTCCACTTACTATATATTTCAAATAAAGGTAAGTGAAAGTAAAAATAGCAAAAGGTATCCTTTCTCACCATAAATATTTATTTACAGCTTATTTGGACGTTTCGGGGCTGTTTCCCCATTCTCAAAACATATAATCTTGCTTTCTATACTATGCATGTGTAAAATGTTGTCCATGTTTTCTTTTAATTGTCTGGAAACTTTCTTCATATGGTATTTGCCATTTTCCATATGAGTATGAGCTGAAATATATAAAAAGTATAACTAATTTATTTTTTGAAGAGAAAAGATTTGGCTCCGCCGGGAGTCGAACCCGGGTCTCCTGCGTTACATGCGAGGATGCTAACCGCTACACCACAGAGCTCGGCTCAAGGCAGAGCAAATCCTTCCTCTTCACTGATACCTACTCCCCCTATCTCACAAGTTTTGCGAGTAGTAGCGGGAGGTGGACAAATTTTGTCCAATTTATGATATTTATTGACATAAGTCAATTTTTTTTTTTAATTATTTTAATTAATCCAATCTTAAATTGTGGCTGACCACCATTGGCATTGGTGGTCAGCCACAATTTAAGATTGGATTAATTAAAATAATTTAAATAATTGACTTACGTCAAAAAATATCATAAATTGGACAAAATTTGTCCACCTCCCGCTACTACTCGCAAAACTTGTGAGATAGGGGGAGTAGGTATCAGTGAAGAGGAAGGATTTGCTCTGCCTTGAGCCGAGCTCTGTGGTGTAGCGGTTAGCATCCTCGCATGTAACGCAGGAGACCCGGGTTCGACTCCCGGCGGAGCCAAATCTTTTCTCTTCAAAAAATAAACTATTTAAAAATAATTTAAAATTGGTGGTCAGCCACAATTTAAGATTGGATTAATTAAAAAGTATAACGGTTATTTTAAGCATATGACATTGATATATTTGTTATAATATTTATTTCATTTTCAATCAGAATAAATTTAATGCCTCTTTATACTACAAAAAATGTTAAAGATAAGCCTGCATTCAAAGTAATAGAGGACATTTTGAACACGCGCTGCAATAATCTATTCTTCTATAATATCTATTCTAATATCTTCGAAGTTTTTTATGTAGGATTTTTCAAATTTTAGTAGATGAGAAGAAAAAAGTTTAATTTATTTTAAATAAAGTATTTTTACTTTCACTTACCTATATATGAAATATATAGTAAGTGAAAGTATTGCGATTGTGAACAATTTTGACTTCCGGTTTTCAACGGAAATACACGTTTTTGGGGTCCCCTGAGTCGAAATGATCAAGTCCCGCGAAATGGTCTGAGTGTGTGTCTGTGTGAGTGTGTGAACAGACTAGCTCAAAAACTATAAACCGTGCGATCCTGAAATTGGGTATTTAGTGTAGGATTATGCCCGCGATGTGAGAGCATAAATTTCATCGAAATTACTTAAAGGGAGGGGATAATTTACTTAATAACTTTTTAGGTTTTTTTTCGATTTTCTCAAAAACGGCTCTAACGATTTTGATTAAACTGAGTATTTGATGTATTAATATGCCCGAGATATGACTGTAAAAATTTCATCAAAATTGATTAACCAGAGGGGGGACTTTACTTAATAAATTTTGTAACATTTTCACGTGTTTTTTTTTTTATTTACTCTAAATCGGCTTTAACGATTTTGATCAAACTGGGTATTTGATGTATTTATATGCCCGAGATATGACTGTTAAAATTTCATCAAAATTGATTAACCGGAGGGGGGACTTAGTAAATTTTGTATCATTTTCACGTTTTTTTTTTATTTACTCAAAAACGGCTTTAAAGATTTTGATCAAACTGTGTATTTGATGTATCTATATGCCAAATATGTGATAGCCAACATTTCATCTAAATTGATCAACCGACAGGGGGGACTTTACTTAATAAATTTTGTATCATTTTCACGGGTTTTTTTATTAACTCAAAAACGGCTTTAACGATTAACAAAAAGAAGATATGAGTGTAGAAAAATGTGTGACTTTGGGAAATGATATTTAGCAAAACACGTCAACTTCTAATTTAAGTAAGTTGGTAAGTGAAAGTTGTGTGTTGCGCGCACGCACCAGATTTTTTTAATTTAAACCAAGGAGTTTTTTTTTTTTAATTTTAGATTATTATTACCCTTTTTATATTATTTAGAATCCATATATTCTTCTTTCTAGTGCTAAAAAAGTAAAACTAACTCTAACTCATTGGAAGTTCGGCATCCATTTCTTTAGACGCAGGTTCTAGCGCGCTTCCTCATTGCCCCAGCAGTGACACTCTCTTTGCCTTTTTCATCAGAAAAACTTCTTTTAGAATCAGGTGAATTGCAATTGTATCATGTGTTACACCACTGAAAAGCTAACTAAATCCGCAGTTTTTAGTTTGATAGCTTCCAGTGGGGAGTGAGGAATTTTCAAAAACTATTAAAAATTTAAGTATTAATAAATTTTTTGTGTTTAGGGCGTTGAAAGTCCCTCTTATTTAAAATAACATCTCATCTTTTAGAAAATTTAATGCTGATTAAGAAAATATCATTGTTTTTGTTTCTACGCTAAACCGAAGTAGAGAAAACTGAGAAAAAGTAAGCTTTTAAAAATAAAAAACAAAAAAAAATTTTATCTCCTCAACAGATTGAGATAGGAAACTCGTTTCGGCGCCAGTCTACCCCATTTAACATGCAGTATTACCCAATTTTTTTTACGCTATGTCTGGGACACCCAGTATAGGTAGGTATATTTTTCATTTTTTTTAATTGATGTTTTTCATGTATGGGTACTTTTATATTTTTATTAAAGGTTTAAAATTAGGTCCTCCCATTAGGAATTAATTCACTTTCCTTTTTTATGAGGGTCGTTTGCGACATGAAATCGCAGTCTACTTAACAAAACTCGAGGGCTGCTTTGAATATGTGCTCACGCAAATAGAAATAAAACTGGGTCGTGTCTGTCCTTTGAAATAAAAGAATAATTTTAATGGCAAAAGGGAAAAAGAAAAAAGAAAAAAAAAAATCGAGTTGGAATAGGATAATGAGTTTAAGAGTCAGGGAGCTAATATGTCTCCGATAAGATTAGAAGCTTGGAGTGCACACTTGAGAAAGCGTGCGACTCTTTGAGGGTGACCATTAACGGTAGGTAGTGGGGGGAAAGTTGTCCAATCAGGGTAGAGTGTTAGAATAACGGGCGTGGCCTAGAGGAGGGCGGGGGTAAAGCGTCCAATGGGAGAGGAATCTGCCCCACTCCTTTCTCCCACCACTATCTCCTCAGTTCAGTGAACAGTAAACACCTATCTTGTTGTACAAGGTTATCCTCGGTTTACACAATCCTGCCATTAGCGGAGCTCGATTTTGTATTACCATCTAAAATGCTTTTTTAACTACCCTGCCCCTACTAAATGACGAGATTCTCTCTGGGAATTTAAGGAGATTTTTAAACATGTGAACTCCTTTAAGAAATAACATAATTTTAATAAATAATTATGTTATATTATTTTTTACCTGAATATGATCTGAATTGTTATAAGTAACATCATTGAAATTATTACGGTTAAAAGATGGGAATAATGAGCCAATCACTAAATTATAATATTAAGGGCACTCGAAAACCCTCACTATATTTAGAGAAAAGAACATTACTAGAATACATTTTTACGTATTTTTATTCTAATAGTATTTAAGCAAATGAATGTTACGAAGTCATTTTTCGGGTCTGTTTGCGAAGACCACAGCCAGTTACATTCATGACGCGACATACAGTTACTTTTACTTAACAGTTACTTCTTTTAAACACTTATTTTGGCACTATTACTGAAGTGCGGCTTCAAATAAAGGCCCGATATCGACTGAAAAGAACCCTTTTGGGGGTTTATTTATCTCTGAAGAGCGAGCAGGAGTAGAAAGCTAGAATCTGTTAAAGCCAATCACGGCACTTTTTAACTGAAATAAAGGCGATGGGAGTTCGATGTGGTCACATAACCTCTCAAAACAGGCCACGCCCATCAGCCGCTCTTCAGTACCTTTACCCTTATTTTGATAACAATATTTATAACCTGTATTTGCAAATAATGGCCTAGATGAGAATAATAAAAATATATTTCAGCTATGAATAGTTGTTTATAATAGAACACACCTTTTTTCTATGTAATATTTCATTTTCTTGCAAAAACTGAAATGCATTGTTTTTGTCAGAAATTTCTTCAGCTAATTTCAAAAGACCCATTTTTATTATCACTGAAATTACCAATTAAGGTTATCACTGTTTATAACCACTACAGATTGTTGGAAGTAACTGTTTACTAAGAGTAACTGGATTTGGTCTTCGCAAACAGACCCCATTTTTCTAAATAAATAAGTCTGCTGTTATTATATTTACTTTTGTTTTCTATCGACTAATTCTCCTTAGTTTAATCCGAGTAACCTAAGTTATTCTTCCTAATTTTTTATCTTTGACCGCTACGGTATAATAGTACGTTCAGTTACTTAAACATTAAACCTAAAAAAAAAAAAAAAAAAAAAAAAAAATCTATAATGGTGATTCCGAAATCAGCCTACTTCCAAAATGGCAAAATTTTGCGTTTCTTCGATCTATGCTTATTTTATCACTTGTTTTAGATTATATCAAAGTTCATCAGTTTCTTGCAATTATCGTTACAAGTTGATACTTTATGTAACTTTTTGATTATTTCAGTTTTTATTATTTGTCTGACATGGTGAGTTATAATAATAATAAACTCTCATAGGTGTTACTATATATATAAGATTGTTATTCGAAATTAACCCCTAAATTCTTATATTTTTATAATTCGTATACGTTATTCTTTTAAGCATATAATGCATTACAAAAAAAATGATACCTACTAATAATAATAAAATTTAAGATAAAGATGAGATTAGCAATATATAAAGTGGATTGATGTTGACACTATTATAAAAGTAGACATTTATTCCCTCAGTAGTGTGTCTTTATCTGACAAAATGTCCTCAAATGCCATTTTTTATTCTTATTTTATGTTTGAAGCATGTCGTTTTAAATCCATTTGGTTTCGACCATTTTTACTGGTTTGTTTTTTCTACTACTTTTTTACTTAAACCAATCTTCATGATCCTGCGCTCGTAAAGAACCCCAAAGCGTTCTATCTAAGATAAGGCGGTGAAGAAATAACATTGTAACGGAGAGAGACTTCTTAAAAACTTCAAGAAACAGTAGGTATGTGAATTTAGTGCTGTTAACATTTGCACGATATTTCACACTTAAAAGAAAAAGAAAATCTCAGATTTCACCTATCTTCATCGAGATATCATAGATGAAATAAATGCTAAGAATACATAATAACTAATTTAACACTGTTTCTATGGGATTAACTTACATAATGTGTGTGTTTCTGGACGTTGCCCCAGCATTTGATAAAGCCTAGCACCGGTGGTTTCTCTTCAAACTCAAAACCGTACTTACCCACACATACTATCTTCTACTCCGATCCTACCTCTCCGACAGATTCTTCTCTATTCGACAGGGCTCAGAGATTTCTTCAATCCGACCATTCTTAGCAGGAGTTCCGCAGGGATCAATACTGGCTCCGTTGCTTTACACCATATACACTCTCGACATACCTACGAACTCTAAAATTTGGACTGCAACTTACGCTGAAGATACCGGAACTTTAACCCCAGCATTGCCTCATTGAATATACAGAACCACTTACTTCAATTACGAAAGTGTAATTAGTGCGCTGCACACTCTGGAAAATGAAATTAAATCATGACAAATCACAGCACATAATTTTTACACTCAGACGAGATACAAGTTCACCAAGGTAAACTCAGAAACTACTCAACCGATTTAAATGAAATTTGGCTCAACGTGTATAGTTTTGTCCAACTTAAAAGATAGGATAGTTTTTATCTTGATTATTGACCACAATATTTCTTTTATTGTGAATTATTGCAAATACAGTAGGTCGTGTTTCGATTTATTAACATGGCGTCATATGTACATTTCATAACCTTTTTGTTGTTTGTTGATAAAATCAGAAACTACTCAACCGATTTGTATAAAATTTTGCTCATTGTCTGTAGTTTTGTCCAACTTAAATTATTGGCTTCAATATTTCTTTTATTGCAAATTAAATACTTATTATACTACGGTTGAGTGAGATCATTTGTAAGTACTATAAATTTCCACAGATGGCGGTGTAAGTTTATTTATTGACATAACATTTCATTTTCTTTCGATATTTAGGATGGTTAAGCAGAAATTTATTTTTTCCGGCTTGGACTAAAAAAAACGCGCTTTTCCAATGGTTTTAGCAAAAGACAGGTTAAACAAAATCATTGTGCACCTTTTAGCACTACGTTAAATAGAAATTGTGAATTGAATGAAATTGTTGTAAAAAGTTATAAATTTACGTTATCTATCTCATTTATAAAATTAAATTTTTCTGTTTTGATAAGTAGCATGTAAAACATTCAGCATGGTTTGAGGTTGCTCGCTTTTCATAACCTGTTTCTGGTAGAACCTCAACAACTAGACCTTATCTCATTCCACCATGTGTTATATTATGAAAATAATTAGTATGTATTAGGACAGAAGATTAATTTGGTACATTTTAGCTAACTGTCTATTGTGTTTTTACTAAACCTTATTCCAATTATATTCTTTACTAGTTCCGTTTACGCGTGTGCTAAATGTATTTCATTTCACCTCTGTTGAAAAAATCCAATAAGTGCTAAATAAATGGATCGTTAATAATTACTATCGTCAAATATGAGATGTAAAAAATAAAAACTTTAACCCATCTAAATTCTTTACCAAACAATTTTATATTTGGCGTAAAGTTCTATTTTAAATCATTCTATTTATTTTAAATTAAATGAAGAACAGATGATTAAAGTAATGTATTTAAAAAGATTTAAATGTAAACGAAAATGATAGTTTAATATACTGCATTTGCAACTTCTCAAACTGCATTTAAATGGTTGAGATCTTCTTTGGTGAAAAGTAAGCTTTATGAAGTATCATTCTCTTCTGCATTTCCGTGTTTTATGCATTATTCCCAACCTTGGAAATGTCTTAAATGCCTCTTCTTCCGATTTAAGAACACGACTCAGTTGTACCAGACACACTATTAACAAAAACAACTTCAACGTTTCTTAAAACCTAGGAGGTATTAGGTAGGCAACCTCCTTTGTATATATTTTTTGTTCTCTTAAAATAGACATATGTTATTAAATAAGGTTATAAAGTATGTTATCATAATAACGTTAAATAAATCACTACTAATATCGAAAAGTAACTGGTGTGGGAAAGTAAAAAAGACCCCTTTATTCATTTTGATTACTATTAATGATTTTAATGTAATCGCTTATTATTATTTTTATAAATATTATCAAGTAAGCATAAAAGCCAGGAAAGTAAACAATCCTGGACTGAGGTCATTCAACTCGGTTCCCATAAGATTCCCGATGAGATGATGATGATGATATTTCCCACCGGTTGATAACCACATTACATATAATGGTATATAATTTATTATATATATTAGGGAGGTGATGTTGAAGAGAGGAAGTGCAGGATAGTGGTGAGTACAGACCCGCGGAGCGCCCACAACTCCCCATAAATCTCCGGCTCCGCTCCAAGCCAGTCTTGTAACTTAATTTACCTTCCCAGCTCTCTCTATCACGGTACTTGTTTCTTTTGTCGCGGTCAAATTAGAGCTACCTCTCCTTCCACTCCGATACCTGGCAGGAGTCTGATTAGCCTGTTTGTTCTTAACTGAATAATATTCCATTGGGAAAGTAACTTAGATATATTTAAATAATTCATTTATAGAGGGTGTATAAATAAAAATGTCTACATGATGGTGAATATATCGGCACGTCCAGAAGATAATGTACGAGTTCGTAGTTTCCTCAGTCCTCATTCTACCACAGTCTACCACATTTATGGTTACCTTCTTTAAAAATTATTTTCGAACATTATGCTTATTATAAAGTGGGTTAATAATGGTCTAACATACCGTATGATGTGGTAAGAAGCATCTATATGGGATTAAACTGGAGGCATATAGAAAACTGTATACATATATAGTAAGGGAAAGTATTGCGATCGTGAAAAATTTCGACTTCCAGTTTTCGACTCAGGGGAAACCATAAAGTGTATTTTCGTTGACCGAACTTCCGACTAGGTATCGTCGTCGGCCCAAACATCGTATTCTCCGAAAACAATGAGGAACTCTACTTTATTAAAAGAAGTAGATGAAGCTGCCTCAGTGGTTCAAGCAAAAACACGCTTAAGGAGTTCGTTTGTTGTTGTTAATAAAAGTGATTTTCTTCCTTATTTTTCAATTAATTAGGGGGGGGGACGCGTCCCCCTCAATATTTTGGCAGGAAAGGACATATTGTAAAAAAAAAAAAAAAAATGCTATTTTACGAATTTATCCGAGTATAACCAATAAAATATAAACAAAAAATATCAGTTAATTTCAGCACATTGTATTGTTAAAAGCTTAGTCAGGTTTATTGTATATCTGATGAATTATATTTTTTTTTTTATTTCAGCTCGAACTTTTTAATTTTATTGCTCTACATTTCTTTTTTAAACCAGGGAGCTTGATCCTACTTTCCATCAATTCGATGAAGCTTATAGAAGTTGATGGGAAGCAATGAAATTAGTGGGATCAGTATCAGAAGAAAAACGTGGATAAAATTCATTCAGAAATTTTGGCTCACATCCTTTAACGATAAGCCTTAACAATTCCCTTCCTATTTTTATTTATAACTGCGGCATAAATTGACAAGTTTTAAGAGACTCTAAATACCTCTAAAATACAGCGTTGGAGGATGAATTTAAATGCCACAACAGTTGTTTTTAAGAGTTATTATTTTAAATTTTAGCCTCTCGAATTTCTACCCATCTTATCTAGTGAAATATTGAGCCCCCCCCAATAATTTGGTGCTGGTGACGCCCAGGTATATAAATGATGCTTGTTGTTGTTTTGTTCTACGAATTTACGTGTTCGGTTTTGTTACAAAGAAAAGGTTAAAAACAATCCCAGTTTTCCTTTTAGGTTCAAATGTTTCGACAAAAGAGATTTTTAAACAAAAGAAAAAATCCATTTAGGGCGAAGTCATCACGCGGCTATTGAAATGCTAAGCTGCTAACGAATGTTCATTGAATGGCCACAGAGGAAACGCGAACAAGACGTCCCTCAGTTAGGCCTCGTTTTTTCTTACACACATTAACATAATACATAATACATTAACAATACATTGAGATAAATAAGAATAAACAATCCAATAATGGAATTACTCCAGCGTGTGCATTCCAGTCTAGTTCGGTCACTGATATTCATTCAAGTAAGATATTGTTCCGAGCCGAAAATACGACCACATCGGTCCTGGCCTGGGCGGTGTATCCTGAATTCATTATATCGCAGGATATGCTAATGAGGAGAGGATATGTTAAGTGTATGCATGTGTTGAACACCCTATGACATATTATCGCTACACTAAATCCATCGGTCGCAGGTGTGTGTGGACGTGCCCCAATGGTTCCCCCAACCCCCAGAACCGACTTCGCTACCAGAAGTCATCGGTCAACCGCAGAAGAGCTTAGGACATCCCCGGGGTCAGAAAGGGGTGAGTACACCAATATCTTCACTAAAGTTTTCCTGTTCTATTTAGATTTCGCTTCAGATCAACATGCTTATTACTAGTTGACTCCTGCAAATAATTTGCATTCAGCATTAATCATTGACCTATTAGTCGTAATATAAGAATAATTAACCCTTTGCACTCGGTACCGTTTCGGACGTTACCTACCAGCAACTCGACGCAAGTTATTCGTGAAAACTTATACCCTGATAACGTAATATTATAGAGTAAAATTTTAGAACCAAGTAAAGAATTGTTATGAAACTTAGGTTATATGTATTTCGAAGCTTCAAGAACACATAGTTACAAAAAAAAATTATTTTTTTAAATTTTATATTGTTTTTAATAATTTTATATCAATTAAAAAAATTATTATGCATATTTTTTTATAATTTTATTATAATATCTATTTATAGTATAAAATTTTTCATAATTAAGAGAACCGGAGCGGATAACGATGGAAATCTATTAGATTTCACGAAGTTTTCGCCGTTCCTTATATGTAAAAACATTAAAAAATATCTAATTGGAGAAGTAAAAACAGATAAAAAATTACGAGATGGGAACCTTTTAGTTGAAGTTTTCTCAGATATCCAATCAGAAAAGCTCCTAAAATGTGAAAATCTACTTTTATAAATTTCCGGTTAAAGTAGAAGCACATGGGAAAGTAAATCAAATTAAAGGGATTATTTGGTGCTCCGAACTAAATTATTGTACAATTGAGGAAATAAAATATGAATTAAAACCACAAAATATAGCCGATGTTAAAAGATTAACGTACTATAAAAATAATGAAAAACCGCGAGCCGCGGCCGTCATTTATCACCAAAAGCGAAATATCCTATAAATAGTTTGTACGATTTGTGTCTGTCCTTATATGTTAAAAACTGAAAATTTTTGCATTTTCTCCGTAGCGGAGCCCTCGAGTTTGAAGACAAATTTTAAATGGCTCCGCTCTATTTCCGGAGACTACGAGTGCAAAGGGTTAAACACGCAACATTATACAAAAGTGAATTTTTTTTTTCTTCGCTGTATATATACTACTTTTGTTATTTTGGCTGCTGACTGCTTTTTAATCTTGAAAAGTCTAGCACATAGTTATTGAATATATTTATAATAATTACGAGCAGTCCCAGCCACTCGTTGCTGTGGCTCAGTACTATAATGCGTTTGTTTAATTATATCCTATTATTTTTAGTACAGTCAAATCAAAATTCACTGATAAAGATAAAACCGTTTCAGCTAATCTAAAAACCAACGGGATTTAAAATAGAACTTTACGCCTAATTTAAAATTATTTGGTTAAATTTTTTATTTTTTACATCTCATATTTGACTATAGTAAGTATTAATGATGCATTCATTTAGCACCTACTGGATTATTTCAGCAGAGGGGAGATTAAATGTAAATAACACACATTTAAAAGGAACTAACAAAAAATATAATGGAATAGAGTTTAGTACAATCAAAATAAACAGAAAAAATCTGGTGCGTGCGCGCAACACACAACTTTCACTTACCAACTTACTTAGATTAGAAATTGACGTGTTTTGCTAATTATCATTTCCCAAAGTCACACATTTTTCTACATTCATATCTTATTTTTGTTAATCGTTAAAGCCGTTTTTGAGTAAATAAAAAAACCCGTGAAAATGATACAAAATTTATTAAGTAAAGTCCCCCCTCCCGTTGATCAATTTTGATGAAATTTTTACAGTCATATCTCGGGCATATAAATACATCAAATACCAAGTTTGATCAAAATCGTTAAAACCGTTTTTGAGTAAATAAAAAAATCATGTGAAAAGGTACAAAATTTATTAAGTAAAGTCCCCCCTCCGGTTGATCAATTGTAATGAAATGTTGGTTATCACATCTTTGGCATATAAATACATCAAATACCAAGTTTGATCAAAACCGTTAAAACCGATAAAAAAAACATGTGAAAATGATACAAAATTTATTAAGTAAAGTCCCCCCTCCGGTTAATCAATTTTGATGAAATTTTTACAGTCATATCTCGGGCATATTAATACACCAAATACTCAGTTTAATCAATATCGTTAGAGCCGTTTTTGAGAAAATCGAAAAAAACCTAAAAAGTTATTAAGTAAAGTACCCCCTCCCTTTGAGCAATTTTGATGAAATTTATGCTGTCACATCGCGGGCATATACCTACACTAAATACCCAATTTCAGGATCTCACGGTTTATAGTTTTTGAGCTAGTCTGTTCACACACACACACACAGACCATTTCGCGGGACTTGGTTAATTGGACTCAGGGGACCCCAAAACGTGTATTTCCGTTGAAAACCGGAAGTCGAAATTTTTCACGATCGCAATACTTCCACTTACTATATATTTCATATATAGGTAAGTGAAAGTAAAAAATGTACCAAATTAATCTTTTGCCATAATACATATTAAGTACCTACATAAGTGTAACAATAATAAAAGAAACTATATTCTATCAAAAGAGACTTAATAAATTATAAATAACTAATAAATTATAGTTAAATATGAATTTTAAGAAGACGAGGCAAAAAATAATTTTTATGACTTTATCCATTTTGCCCAAACATGAGGGATATTATATTGTAACACTAATTTGTCTAATATAAAAACATAAGTTTTAATATCCCAGACCGTTTTTTGGAACAAACTAAGCGGTTGGAACGAACTCTTTAGTTCTAGATTGTTCGAGCTCCATCTACGGCGTTCCAACAGCTTTCACGAAGACCTCGAACATTCCAGAAGGTTCATTTTTACGACTATATATAAGGAGCGAGTGACTGGGCCAATTAGTCTTAGTTGTGTCTTGACTGTGAAGCTCAAGTTATATGATTAGTGTGCTATAAGTAGAGCTCGGATTCCAATGCAATTGCATTTTTTTTTTTTTTGGAAAGTCAGAATTTTTAACCCTAGAACGGTAACAGGGGTTTTACGTGTCACCAGAGTGATTTAAAAATAAGCCTACCCACCGGATATTGCATCTAGTGATTCCATAATTTGATTAGTATCTTTCCTTTTTTAAGATCTTCCATTACATTTCCAATACATGTAATTACAGCTCACATGCGAGTATTTTACTCTGTATTCCACATCTTCCACATCATATTGTTCCGCTTTTTTTACCGGAATTTTTTTCAAAAATATATCAGAAGTATTATAAAAAAGATCCAAAATTCAGTGATTATACCAAAACCAATATTATAAAAATAATCTGTAAAAATAAAAGAGTATCTATTACAATTTACTCTCCGCTACTTACTTTTTTCTAAAGTAGTTATTATTTGTTCACAAAAATAATTTAATGCCTGATTTTCAAGCCATAAATTTTTATTGCATGTTTTTGCACGTTTTGAAATTTTTAATGCACGTTTTGAAGTTTTTATTGCACGTTTTCAAATGTTTACTGCTCGGAATTCCGAGCTTTAGCTATAAGTTATCATTTTTGTAACCTGGTCGAATTTTTATGTTGTTTTAATTCGTTCTGCTTGATTATTGTATATTTTTGTTGAATAAACATTTCTTAAACCACAGAAGTGTTACAAAGTGAATACATATAGTACATCTCCTTTTCAGCGATAATTACCCTTGGAAATTGTGGACATTGGAAGCTCTATCTAATCACTACCGCTGGGACTCCTACCCCAGTGTGACAGATTTAAGAGGAGCCAGGTCGCTGAGAGATAGAGAGAGATATTCACGATCGCAATACTTCCACTTACTATATATTTCATATATAGGTAAGTGAAAGTAAAAAATGTACCAAATTAATCTTTTGCCATAATACATATTAATTAAATTCAGAATATAATTCATGATGATTGAGATATTGTATAAGTAGGTTCTACCTGAAACATGTTATGATAGTAAAATAAGCACTTAATTTGCAATAAAAGAAATATTGAGGCCAATAATCGAGATAAAAACTATCCTATCT